>MCFE01000607.1:0-53444 GCA_002104905.1 Basidiobolus meristosporus CBS 931.73 | reverse complement strand
CCAGTTTCTCTCTCAACCATGGCTTTAAACTCCCTGAGCTTAGACAGAGCTTCTTCCTTTCTCTCCATGAAGTAGACCCATGTGTATCTTGTATAGTCATCAATAAAAGTGATTAAATACTTCATCCTACCTAAGGATAAATTTTGCATAGGTCCACACAGATCTGAGTGAATTAGATCTAATTTTTCCTTAGTTTTGATTAACCCAGAGCTCTTGAACAGTTGTCTGGCTTGTTTCCATATATGCAGGCTTCACAGTGCTCCAAATTAGCTGGGGGATCAATTTTCACTCCAGAAATTAGCTGATCTTTGATCATTTTGCACAAATAATCACAATTGATGTGCCCAAATCTCCTGTGCCAAAGCATTGGTGTTTCTTCATTTAAGTTACTTATATTGGCTTCCATATATGATGGAATATAAGTCAACTTGTATAGATTCTGATCTCTGATGCCCAAAGCAATATGAGCACCATTTTGATCAGTGATCCTGCATCCAGAATTGTCAAAGCTGAAACTGAGTCCTTCTGCAGTGGCCTTGCTTACAGAGAGTATGTTCTTGGCTATTTCTGGTACATAGAGTACTTCTTTAAAGGTCAGTGTATGGCTTCCTTCACTGCTTCTAAGGTTCACTTGGATAGTTCCTTCTCCCACTGCATCAAGTGTTCTATTGTTACCCATTAAAACCTTCTTAATTGGAATTTCATGATATTTGGTAAAAAGTTCTTTTTGGTGTGTAAAGTGTTGAGATGCTCCAGAGTCAATATACCACGTCTGAGAATCCTTGTTTGTGGTTGTATTTAGTGCAGATATGAATAGTCTATCTTCAGTTGTTGCAGCATTTCCATATTCAGGCTTCTTTTGCTGATTATCTTTCTTTTTGAGACACCAGTCTGATGTGTGTCCTTTCCTTTTGCAGTAGTTACAAAACAGGTTGCTGTTGCCTTTGTAGGGTCTTGGGTGTTGTAAAATTTGTATTTCCACCTAAATATTCACCTAACTTAGTCACTTAGATCATCACCTTCAAATCCTAGAGAATACTGACCAAATTCCTTGTTGGGATTTACTTGGAATATTTTCACCAAAATACCAGGTACCCAGAATATGAAAATTCTCAAAGTTGCCCAAACAGCCCCAAACTTTGCACACATGTCCTTGGGACCTTCCTTAACCTATTCTATGCGCTTGCAATGCCAAGATCAGGTAAAAGTATAAATACTACTTTTACATTCAATAAATCATTAAGTGAAAACCTCATAATCTACTTGTTCTCCCAATCACTTCCAATATCTCCAAGACTCTTACAACAGTTTTCACTTAATGATTTATTGAATGTAAAGGTAGTATTTACACTTTTACCTGATCTTGGCATAACAAACACATAGAATAGGTTAAGGAAGGTCCCAAGGACATGTGTGCAAAGTTTGGGGCTGTTTGGGCAACTTTGAGAATTTTCATGCTCTGGGTACCTGGTATTTTGGTGAAAATATTCTAAGTAAATCCCAACAAGGAATTTGGTCAGTATTCTCTAGGATTTGAAGGTGATGATCTAAGTGACTAAGTTAGGTGAATATTTAGGTGGAAATACAAACTTTTACAACACTCCCACTCAGCTAAATGTTCATACTGTCTAGTCCTAATTTTGACCTAAGATATTCAAACTTGTCTCTAGCTAATGGTTTGGTAAATATGTCTGCAGTCATTTCATCTGTAGGACAGTAAACTAAGCTAACTAAGTTATTCTCTATAGCTTCACGTATGAAATGATGTCTAATATCTATGTGCTTGGTTCTAGCATGAAAAGTTGGGTTTCTACCTAATTGTATACATCCTTGATTATCTTGATATAAAGTAATAGGCGTTTTTTGACATAGGCCTAAATCTGTAAAGAGCTTTCTTAACCATATTGCTTCTTTTGTAGCTTCACAGGCTGCCATATACTCTGCCTCTGTGGTAGAAAGTGCTATGGTTGGTTGCTTTCTTGAATTCCATGAAATTGCTCCTTTACAGTAAAGAAAGGTGCATCCTGTGGTGGATCTTCTGTCTTCCAAATTTCATCCCCAATCTGCATCAGAGTATCCCACAAGATCCTGTTCTGAATTCTTATAAGTGTATCTTAAGCAGATATCAGCAGTTCCTTTTAGGTATCTAAAAATCCGCTTAACTGCTGCAATATGATCAGATCCATAGTTCTGATTATGTTGGCTTACAACTCCCACTGAATATGAGATATCTGGACGTGTTCCAAGCATGATATACATCAGACTGCCGGCCATGGATTGATAAGGAAAGTCAGGGCTTTCAGATGGCACCAAGCTCTCTTGATTTGGTTGAGTTTTGACCAAGTCAAGGTTTGTCTCCATTGGGGTAGCTGCCGGTTTACAGTCTTCCATTTTGTACTTCTTTAGTATATCTTGAATATACTTGGATTGGCTTAGGGTAATAGTCTGGGTACTTCTGTCTATGGAGAACTTAATCCCTAAGTAGTAACCAAGTTCTCCTAGATTGGACATCTTGAACTCCTTAGATAGGCTGGATTTAGTCTCTTTCAATGTTTCTAGGTTATTGGTGGCTATAATAAGATCATCCACATATAGAGCTAATAGAACTGGATTTGCTCTATCTGGCTTATAATATATACTATAGTCAGCATTACTCCTTTTGAAACTCAAAGATTCCAAATAAGAATCTATCTTGCAATTCCAGGCTCTTGGTGATTGTTTGAGACCATATAGTGACTTTTTAAGCTTGCAGACCAGATGGGGGTTATCTTGATCAACAAACCCATCAGGCTGGTCCATATACACATCCTCATCAAGTTCTCCATTCAAAAATGCAGCTTTTACATCCATTTGATGAATAAAAAACTTATATTTGGCTGCAATAGCCAATATTAATCTGATGGAATTAAACTTGGCTACCAGTGCAAAGGTCTCAGTGTAGTCAAGTCCTTTTGTTTGAGAGTATCCTTTGGCTACAAGTCTTGCTTTGTATCTTTCAATTGTGCCATCAGCCTTGTATTTTGTCTTGAAGACCTATCTGCATCCAATTGATTTTCAGTTGATTGGTAATTTGACTAAGTCCCAAGTCTGATTTTCCATCAGGGCCTGATATTCCTCAGTCATTGCAGATCTCCAATACTTTGTCTGAGGGCTATTTAGGGCCTCTTTTACAGTCTGGGGCTCATCAATATGGACTGAATAGGCATAGGCTAAGTTTGTACCCTCATTGATATAGTAATTTGGGCTATTTCTTGTCTGATTGGATCTCTGGGCATTTGATACTGGAAAGATCACTTCTGGGATATTCCTGGGCACTGATTCTGGCTAAACCACAATTGTAGAGTCCTCTGGAGTGAAAAAAGTTTTATTGTTTTGCTCTGATTCAATCCTGACAATTGGTGGACTTGAGATCAAATTTTTGCCATCATCTGATGTCATTTTTTGTGAAAATTTTGAATTTTCATCAAACAACACATCCCTGGACTTGATCAGCTTCTTTGCTTTGGTATTGTAGAGTCTGTATGCCTTACTCTCATTGCAGTAGTCCAAAAATATGCATTTTACACTTTTTGGCGCAAATTTTGACTGATTTCTGGCCAGTTTTTTGGCATATGCTGTACACCCAAATATTCTTAGATGTTCTGCACTTGGTCTGTATCCATACCATGCTTCAAATGGAGTAGAATCACAAAGTATTCTGTTATAACTCCTATTTTTAAGGTATACAGCAGTGGCAACTGATTCCGCCCAAAAATCATAGGATAATTCTTGATCATGGATCATAGATCTTGCCATATCAATTATTGATCTGTTAGCTTGTTCTGCTACTCCATTTTGCTGTGGGGAGTATGGTACAGTAGTCTCTTGCTTTATCCCATGAATTTTGCAGAAGTGGATGAAGAGTTTTGAGGTATATTCTCCACCATTGTCAGAGCGTATTTTCTTGATTTTTTCACCAGTTTCTCTCTCAACCATGGCTTTAAACTCCCTGAGCTTAGACAGAGCTTCTTCCTTTCTCTCCATGAAGTAGACCCATGTGTATCTTGTATAGTCATCAATAAAAGTGATTAAATACTTCATCCTACCTAAGGATAAATTTTGCATAGGTCCACACAGATCTGAGTGAATTAGATCTAATTTTTCCTTAGTTTTGATTAACCCAGAGCTCTTGAACGGTTGTCTGGCTTGTTTCCATATATGCAGGCTTCACAGTGCTCCAAATTAGCTGGGGGATCAATTTTCACTCCAGAAAATAGCTGATCTTTGATCATTTTGTGCAAATAATCAAAATTGATGTGTCCAAATCTCCTGTGCCAAAGCATTGGTGTTTCTTCATTTAAGTTACTTATATTGGCTTCCAAATATGATGGAATATAAGTCAGCTTGTATAGATTCTGATCTGTGATGTCCAAAGCAATATGGGCACCATTTTGATCAGTGATCCTGCATCCAGAATTGTCAAAACTGAAACTGAGTCCTTCTGCTGTGGCCTTGCTTACAGAGAGTAGGTTCTTGGCTATTTCTGGTACATAGAGTACTTCTTTAAAGGTCAGTGTATGGCTTCCTTCACTGCTTCTAAGGTTTACTTGGATAGTTCCTTCTCCCACTGCATCAAGTGTTCTATTGTTACCTATTAGAACCTTCTTAATTGGAATTTCATGATATTTGGTAAAAAGTTCTTTTTGGTGTGTAAAGTGTTGAGAAGCTCCAGAGTCAATATACCACATCTGAGAATCCTTGTTTGTGGTTGTACTTAGTGCAGATATGAATGGTCTATCTTCAGTTGTTGTAGCATTTCCATATTCAGGCTTCTTTTGCTGATTATCTTTCTTTTTGAGACACCGGTCTGATGTGTGTCCTTTCCTTTTGCAGTAGTTGCAAAATAGGTTGCTGTTGCCTTTGTAGGGTCTTGGGTACCTCCTTTGTTGGTTATCATTGCTTATTAAAGTATTTTCTTCTTCCTTCTTATTGGTGCTTGATTTTCTTAATTCTTCATCCAGGAGCCTTCCATATACGTAATTTAAGGTCAAATCTTCAGTTCTGGACTCTAGGGCTGATACAAGGCCCTGAAACGTGTCTGTCAAGCTATTCAGGATGGTAACTATCACATCCTCATCAGTAGTTGGTAAGCCCACAGATTCCATCTCATCTACCAGCAGGGTAATTCTGTTAATTAGATTTTTCATTTCTTCTCCTGGCAGCATCTTTGTAGTAAAGAATTTTTGTCTCAGATACATCTTCTTGGCAGCTGAACATGACTGGTAGGTGTCTTCCAATGCTTTCCAGGCATTCTTTGCCATTTTTGCTCTTGAGCATTGAATTAGCAATTTGTCCTTGACATTAAGGCAAATGCAGTTAAAGGCACTTTGTTCTTTCTTCTGGTACTTTAAGGCTTCCTCTCCCACGTTTTTAGGAGGGCATTCTTCTCCCATGACAATATCCCAAAGGCCTCTTTCTTGTAGCAGCATCTTCATCTTCACCTTCCACACTTGGTAGTTAGATCCATCCAACTTTTCAGCAGAGGGAAAGATCCCAGTAATAGCAGTAGTAGACATTGCAGAGAGTGACAGCTTGGGGCTCATAGCCTGTTGTAAGAGTCTTGGAGATATTGGAAGTGATTTGGAGAACAAGTAGATTATGTGGTTATCACTTAATGATTTATTGAATGTAAAAGTAGTATTTATACTTTTACATGGTTTGGCATTACAAACACGTAGAATAGGTTAAGGAAGGTCCCAAGGACATGTGTGCAGAGTTTAGAGCTGTTTGGACAACTTTGAGAATTTTCATGTTCTGGGTACCTGATATTTTGGTGCAAAATTTTCCAAGTAAATCCCAACAAGGAGTTTGGCCAGTATTCTCTAGGATATGAAGGTGATGATCTAAGTGACTAAGCTAGGTGAGTATTTGTTGTAAAAATTCGTATTTCCACCTAAATATTCACTTAACTTAGTCACTTAGATCATTACCTTCATATCCTAGAGAATACTGGCCAAACTCCTTGTTGGGATTTACTTGGAAAATTTTGCACCAAAATATCAGGTACCCAGAATATGAAAATTCTCAAAGTTGTCCAAACAGTCCCAAACTTTGCGCACATGTTCTTGGGATCTTTCTTAACCTATTCTATGTGTTTGTTATGCCAAGACCATGTAAAAGTATAAATTCTACTTTTACATTCAATAAATCATTAAGTGATAACCACATAATCTACTTGTCCTCCCAATCACTTCCAATATCTCCAAGACTCTTACAACAAGCAAGTCATTAATCAAAAGCCACATTATCTACTTCTTTTCCTAATCACTTCCAATATCTCAAAAACTCCTACAACATTATAAGCTGGGTCAATATCCTAGTGTAACTGAAAGGCTTACAACAGAAGTATCAATATCACTTTCAATATCTCATCAGGGGAAAAATGCTTGATCTACTTGCTCTCCAAATCATCTCAAATTTCTTCAAAAGCATTACAGTAAAATCTATGATTTTTCACATAAATTGTAACATTATCTGGAAAGATAAGGGATAACCTGGCACTCCTCAATGTAAAGTCTATTACCTCTATAACATCAAGTCCAACTAATAAGCCAGGTAGTCTTATTTGCAACACTAGATCACTGTACAAATATTTATGCCCTAACAAGAACCAGATGATGCAACAAAATTGATGTGTTGCAATCACTGAGTTTTATATGATTTGGCGCACACCATTTTACCCATTTAATTAGTGTTGAATTGGCGTGGATCATGTTATGGAAGGTGCGAGTAAGCAATGAATAATGTTGAGGGCCTGTCAGTTCTTTAATATAAGCGTATGAAAACCTGGACAAATACAAAACCTCTCTTCACTAGTTTGGGAATTAGCCAGAGCTCACCAACAACCAGGGTGGGCAACACAGGGATGTTAACCTAATGCCGCTGTAGAATATTGGATGGAGTAGCAAATACTTCATTTTGAGTGTTCTGAGCTTCACACAAAGGTCCATGCATAGGCGGTATCTCGGATAATTAAGATTCATGGAATATTCGGCCTTTCGTGAGTCATCTGGTGCCCTTTTTTTCAGGATTAAAAACCATGCATAATTATGCAATTGCTGGCAATCGTTCTTTATGGATGGTGCCAGCTACCACAAATCACTACACATCAGCCGTGATTGATTGGATGTGACACAGCTATTCAACACACAATGCAAATGCTTCATGAATACATCTCAATTTGCTCAGGAACCATGATCTGTTCAAGGCTTGGCGGTCAAACGCTGAATGCTATTAGAAATGGTGTCTGTTGCATTCACATCGTCCATTGCTCCCTATATTCTACTCATGGTGACCAGCTTTCTTGACTGCAGCCGATGCCATTCCGGTTTGTTTCTCGTCGATGTCTATCGAGTTATTACTTTTGTTGTACGAAACTTTGTTGGCCATCTAATGCAATAATGGGATTCTCGAATTCATGCTCGTAAGCCGGCTCCGACCCAAATGCAAAGAATAAAGGGCCTAGACAGACACGAACTGTCGGGCTGGAAATGGCTGAATGGCGCCGTCGATCTGGATGTTACATAATCAATGACAAACACACTGCTTTGCTACTACCCAAATCTCTATAAGGCACCTGTATTGGAGCCTGAACTTCCAAACTCAATCTTGGAATGTGGGCGTGCTGGTGGGTCAACATCATTTTCATTTGGGATCGCCATCCAATTTTGGCGAAAATCCAGTGAATCAGAGCCCAAATGGATTCCAAGAAAAGACGTTCCAGCCACCGACCCAATCCACCAATAAGCTCGCCGTATCGTGGACACTTCGAAACCCAATCATCTTGGTACACAATAACCCAACGTCAGCCCAACTGTGGCAAGTGCTACTAAATGAACTATAGAGATTCCAAATAAATCGGAGGCTCAATCCATGCTCGACGGTTGAAACCACCATCATATCATCCAATCTATGTAGGATTGAACCACTTCGACTGAGCTTTTGAATCCATATGATGTTGAAAGTGAAACCACTCGGGAAAGCCCATCGCACCGAAAAAGTCCAGCATGAGTCTGAAGCAAAATGGTTTTGCGTGAACAGATTGGCTAAATATCGGGTTTTTGGAATCCGAGGCGTGATTTCGACGTACGTTCTACATGAACCCGCATTTCGAATTAAGGATTTTGCTGAATTTTATTGCTCGGGTACATGCTTCACGGGGGACAGAATATAAAATTTTCAGTGACATGGCTATCTATTAATTACACGACGTTTGGTGGCTCCTCCCTTTTCTCCTAAGAGATTTCATAATCATGTCCGTTGCTTCTAAGAACCCCTTTGAGCTCTTGATGGAGGATGCTCCAGTTGCGGCTCGCCCCGCCAAATCCGAGAAAAAGGCTGCCGAACCCAAGACCGAGGCTCCCAAAAAAGCCGAGCAAAAGCCTCGCACCGACAACAAGCGTGGCGGCGCCCGCGGTGCTCGTCGCGGATATTCTGGCCGTGGCCGTGAGTTCGACCGCAAATCTGGCACCGGAAAGGTCGATTCGGAAAAGAAGATTCACCAATCCTGGGGAGACGCCAAGACCGACATCAAGGAAGGTGAGAAGATCGCCAACGGTGAGACCAAAGAAGGTGAGGCCGAGGAAGCCAAGGCTGAAGCTCCCGTCGAAGAGGATAACTCTAAGACTCTTGAGGAATACTACGCTGAGAAGGCTCAGAAGCTTGCCTCCAAGGGAATCTCTCTTCCCGAAGCTCGTTCTGCCAACGAGGGCTCCGATGACTCCAAGTGGAAGGGTGGTGTCGCCTTAGAGAAGACTGAAGAAGACTACTTTGTTGCCTCTGCTAAATCCAAGACCAAGGCCAAGAAAGATAAGAAGGAGAAGGTTCACCTTGAAATTGAACAACGCTTCAACGAGAGCGGAAGACGTGGCGGTTTCGAAGGCCGTGGTCGCGGTACCCGTGGTGGCCGTGGCGGTCGTAACTCCAACAGAGTCAACGTCAACGACCAATCTGCCTTCCCCACCCTTGCTTAATGCACAAATATCTGGTAGCTTTCTTTTCTAGACATTTTCGATGTATCCTGACTTCTAAATCATTTGAACACACATTTTACGTCGTTAGATATAAATAAAAAATTCGGATAATTTAAACTATACCTCTGTGATCAATGAGTTGTGTTTTGATTTTGCTAAATGGAGGACGTCCAATAAACCTCGTTCAAGTTGATCATGAACGGTGTTTTGATTTTAAATTCCTGTGCTGTGGAATATGTGCGTTGAGGGTGGATTCGGGCCTGTGTACGACAGTTGTCTGATGATAACCCATGCAATAACAGAAAAGTATCGACTATGATACATGATCTCAGAGTCGTTGATAGCTCTATCTTACCTTGACATGGGTTCATTCTATTTTACATCCATTCTAGTGGGGTATTCTGTTGATTATCTGGCTTAATAGTAATCAATGTATGCACAAAAAAATCATATAGTCACATGATCGCAAAGATCATACCGTTTTTTTCGTCACCTGTACCTCCTGACCAATTGAAATGCGTTTAGGTGTTTGTTCGAATAGGCAAAAAAGGCGAGAAACTGCAAGCCTCTTCCTTCTCTTTTCCACTTGGTCATCTTTTGCCGGTAAGCCAGAATTTTAAATATTATTACGGAAGTTCTTGCAGTTGCCTATCCATTGCAACCTTCAAGTCATCTATCATTTGGCCTTGCATTAAATCCCGAAATTTGTGTTATATAGAGACAATTGTATTACGAAATGGCTCCCATCAAGAAGTCCAAGAAATCCGTTGAATCCATCAACTCTCGTTTGGCTTTGGTCATGAAGAGTGGTAAATCTACTCTTGGTTACAAGTCCACCTTGAAGGCCATTCGTAATGGCAAGGCTAAGCTTATCATTCTTTCTGGTAACTGCCCTCCTTTGAGAAAGTCTGAGATCGAGTACTACGCTATGCTCTCCAAGACTAGTGTCCACCATTACAACGGTAACAACATTGAACTCGGTACTGCCTGTGGTAAATACTTCCGTGTTGGTGTCCTTTCCATCACCGACGCTGGTGACTCTGATATTCTTAAGACCCAAGAGCAACAGTAGGTTTACTGAATGCTCGGTCTTATTTTCGGAAGTTAGTTCCTAGTTTGTCATAAACTGAGCGAAAATTGGAAATTCATCAATAAATCTTTGCTTCCTTGACCATACCCAATGTCGCCAAGTGTGGTGCGTATTTACCATTTGGTTTCTAGAGACGGTTCTTGTATTGGGCCTAATCCTTTCATACTAGATATTGCCAAACTTTAAGGCTCGATTGACCTCACCTCACCTTGGGGATTAGGCATATATTTCTCTTTTCTCGATATTAAATTTAGGGTGCCAGGGTCTGAGTCGGTAGGGACAGTAAGTGCTTGAATGATGACGAACTCGAATTAAGTGCATGTTGATTGAATCCATGTATTTGCACATCAAGAGATAGTCTAAACTAAACAGTTTCCAGGACTATCTCTCTCAATTATATACTTTTTTCTTTTGGGTCAACATGGCACACCTACCTGCTGTAGTCATCGACAATGGTACTGGGTAAGCAATTCCTTTTACGCCCCTTGTTCCTTCTCTTTTTTTCGCCAAGAAGTTGCTTTTAATGTTTGCCAATGGAATAGTTATACGAAAATGGGATTCTCTGGCAACACTCAGCCATCCTATGTGATTCCTACTGCTATTGCCACTCGTGACGGGATTTCGAAGAAAGCAAGCAACATTGCCTCCAAACGTGGGATAGATGATCTTGATTTTTTCATTGGGGATGAAGCTTTGGCCAACTCCAAAACCTACGGGATCAATTATCCTATCCGCCACGGGCAAATCGAGAACTGGGATTACATGGAAAGATACTGGGAGCAATGCATCTTCAAGTACCTTCGTTGCCAGCCCGAAGACCATTATTTCCTTTTGGTGAATATACATTACTTCTGCGTGTGTTGGTAATTAGAGGATTTTAGTATTAAGTTCTGAGTATTTTATTCCACAAGACCGAGCCACCCCTTAACGCTCCTGAAAATCGAGAACAAACAGCAGAAATCATGTTTGAGTCGTTCAACTGTCAAGGGCTTTATATTGCAGTGCAGGCTGTATTGGCTTTAGCTGCTAGCTGGACTTCAGGAAAATCCACTGAGAAAAGCCTAACCGGCACTGTAATTGACAGTGGTGATGGTGTAACTCACGTAATTCCTGTGGTAAAGTATTTAACGTTCATATCAACCAAAGCCTTTGCCGCAATGTTTTAACGCCCAACAAATATTCCAGGCCGAGGGTTACGTAGTCGGTAGCTCGATCAAGCATATACCTATTGCTGGTCGTGATCTTACTGCATTTGTTCAACAGCTATTGCGTGAGCATAACGAGACGCAAATACCACCTGAAGACTCTTTGGAAATCGCGAAGCGTATTAAGGAGAAATACGCATATGTTTGTCCAGATATTGTCAAAGAGTTTCAGAGATACGATCAAGAAGGAGACAAGTATTTCCAAAAATTTGACGCCGTTCACAGCATTACCAAGAAGGTACACCTCTCCACTACACACTTTTTTCACTCTTCCAAGTTAACAATCCATTAGTCATATCAAGTAGATGTTGGTTATGAGCGATTCCTTGCGCCTGAGATTTTCTTCAACCCTGAAATCATAAGCTCCGATTTCTTAACTCCTTTGCCCGAGGTAGTTGACAATGTTATTCAGAGCAGTCCAATCGATACTCGACGTGGTTTATATAAGGTATTAGTCGTCTTTTTGACCCCTTCCTTGCTACTGTGCACCTAATATTGAACGTGAATTGTAGAATATCGTGCTCTCTGGTGGCTCCACCATGTTCAAAGACTTTGGGAAGCGTCTTCAGCGTGATATCAAAAGAATTGTCGACGGCCGCGTGAAGAGAAGTGAGGAGCTTAGTGGTGGTCATCTTAAGGTTAGTAATAATCAGCTCTCTTCAATCGCCGCGTTTGCTAATGGTATACTTCTATACAAGGCTACACCCCTTGATGTTAATGTAATTGCCCACAAGAAACAGAGATACGCTGTGTGGTTTGGTGGCAGCTTAATGGCTACTACTGTTAGTGAGCATTTGATGTTTTGTACTTTAGAATTTGGTATTAACTTGCGCTTTAAATGTAGGACCAATTCTATTCATTTAGCCATACCAAAGCGGAATATGAGGAGTATGGACCATCTATTTGTAGACACAACCGTGTTTTCAATTCCATTGCTTAAGCTCCACTTGAAGCCGTCATTCAATTACCCCCTCTAGCAATTTCTCCCAACCTCATAGATGAATTTAAGTTCAACAACAGGTCGATGTTTCTGAGTAAATTTATGAGATGGCTCTATCTTTGGATGTAGTCGTAAAATCTCAATAAACTATCGTTTTCTCCACATCGACCGGTAAGCGATTGCAGCCAAGGTTCCTATTTCAAATATTCAACACCACACCAGGTACTCTTCGAGGCGTCCTAACAGAGTGAATATTGTACATCTCCAGCGTATTCTGGATTGAGGCCAAGTAACAGTTCGCTGTATACCAAAGTAGAGCGAAAATAAGCCAATAATATATTGAGTTGGATTTCAAAGTTGTAGTAGGTTTGTATCACAAAATATCGCGCAGTGTATATAGATCATGCTTAACTGGATAGATTTGACCCAAGAATGGATGAAGCAATGATTAAGGGAAACTGAGTCTTGATCCCAAGGCCACTTCGGGCCTTCGATGCGATGCTTTTTAAATACTCAACACTATATGAAATTGCATAACAGCAGCATTTCATTGACTATATATACGGTGCTTTCTAGCCATTTGACGCATAAGCGCACGCAACAGTTTCTTGGGAATCGTTAGATAACATAGCCTGTGTATGGAACAAGTTTCAAGTGCTAGATCAAATGGATATGCAACATTAGTTTTCATCAATCTGTCACTTGGATTTTTACTTATGGAGACTCGATTGATACACCAATTCCAAAATTGGTAATATATATTTGGCTAATGATTGAGTAGTAGCAATGATATGGCTCAAACCTCAACCACGAAACCAGAGTTGCCCATCTCAACCTAGTGCTTACTCCACGCCTCCATCTCCGAAACATTAGTATGACTCTTGGCTTTGCCTAGACTTTTGTATGAAACCTCGAAGTCAGGCTTTAAACACTATCTCTCGACATCTCCTTGCCTCCAGACCCGAATAACGCAATTATTCCAATACGAGGAGCTTTAATTCCGCAAGGCTGTCGTTATCCATCATACCATTAGTAACATACTACGGAAAATTAATAACAATGTGAATCAACGTGTCAATTAAATTCCCGGTGTGAAACTCTACCCAACATGGTGGTGGAATTCCCAAGTTGCCATAGGCGCCTGGTAAGCTACTCCACTTGAAAAAAGCCACCAAGGTCTAAGAAATGACTCGCATTTTTTTAGGTTTGAGCTGATACTGCTGCACGGCTAGCATAGTTGCTCTCCACAACCTTGCGCTTCATGGACCTACCACAATCACCTCATCTCGAAACATGCTGAGTACTGGGCCGCTAATCGCCGTTGTAGAGTACAAATCTTCGGGCGGCTGCCCAACTTCGACCATGTACTTTTGTTATTACCCCCTTTAAGAATCATGTGCGGGAGTATTCAATTGAAGACTACATCATGTATTCACTTGCCGTTGGATACTGTATATGGCCATCGATGGTTTAAGTAGCTGGGCAACCACTTGATATATCCTTAACGCTTATTAGATTAGCATGCAAATATGTTTCACTCAGAAGGTTCATGCAAAACCTGTTAGAGAATTTAGCCTAGGGATAGTGTGATTATCCTTAAGATAGCAGATGAAGAGTAGCTAGGTTCCAAGGAGTGGTGTTGAAAACTATTGCAAAATATCAATTAATACTTAAGCGAATGCTTTCCCCTCAAGCCAACGCTCTGCAGTTGATGAAAATACCCCATGTCATTGCCCAAAATAGATCAATTTGACTTGGAATTGGAATAATTGCGAGTATAAGCCTCATTGAAGCGCCTCTTGCTGTTAACTCGCAGCCTTAAAAACCGAAAGCCAGCCCGTAGAATGTCGTATCTCTACTGTGTATATTCACAAGTCAGCTATGGTTTCAGGAAATCTTCTACGTATCGCAAGACGCTTCAAAATCTCTCGGCGCGCCAAGTTCTTACTAAAGAAATCAAACGCAATCTGCACTCCATCTTTAAATGATAATGTATCAGTTGTGGACTCTGTCATCTCAGAAACTACTACGCTGGATATGTTTGAAGAGCTGCGAGCGCTCTTGACTTCGTCAAAACTCCAACGATTTGATGACCAGCATATCGAACTCACACCTGAGCTAGAGTTTGAGCTGGAGCTTGCAAGACTTACAGGGCTTATTGAGAAAAGCGCCCTGCACCGACTTGGCGATCAAGAGTGTCTGATGATCGCATAAGACAGTCGGAAGCATCATGCTTTATCATGTTGCTCTTGTAAATATATATCCTTGGGGAGGTGATTGTATTTTATCAGCCCAATGTATCGGCCTCGACTTCTCATGTGCATATCAACTTTTTTAACACCTAATTGCCCTAACTTGTTCTAATTTTCTGTTAATACTCGCCAACCTTCACAAAAACCATTGTTCTCTACCCAGAGCATTGAACTCGCTATTGTAACCAAGCTTGGCACTTTTCTATTATACCTTTAGTCCTTCTGAATCCATTCGTGAATCGTAAAACCATCCTATCTTAAGTTTGTGTGGGGATCACATGCACGGTCAATAAAGCAAAAGGCGGCGCCATGCAGCCAGTGCCCGCTCTTAATACAACAAACAGACCCAACCCTGGAGTGTCACTTTGACTATCCTAAGTCCTTGTATAGTCGAGGCTCTTAGTACTCATAATAGGGTCATGAAGAATTCGAAACTGTTCTGCGACAAATTGATTTCCATCATTGCCGCCTACAGGCCCATATTGAGACTATCCAGATATTTTGTGCCGCTTCATCTATATGAGATGGTATGATTGAACATCCGCTTCTCTTAAACCTTACACCAAGTGAATGGGCTAGCATATAATCATTGATCAATTCAAATGTATTCTGACAAGGCTCTTTCTGATTAGGGTACCGATCAATCGGACTGTTCTTTTGATGGATTTATAGTAAGCTGCTATAACTACATCTACCATCAACCATATATAGAAATCTACGGAATCTCTGCTGTTTCTGCGACTGACTTGGGCGATGTGTCAAGTGGGACAGTCTCAAAGCCAATCAAATCCCCAGAACCGATTGGCCTGGGGACGTTTTCGAATATTTCCCCTCATTATTTCAATATGAAATGCAAGTGATTTATTTGAAACCATCAATTTACACAAAGCCATAAACAAACAATACACAAACAGCAGGGAATATATATTTGGAAGCTATGTCACGGAACCACAAAGTTATACTTGGAAACAGCATCCTTTATCGTAGAAACAGAAATAGCTCTGGTCACTCATGTGATTCTCTTTATCGATGGTAATGGTCCAGGTAGGCTTACAACTAGCCAATGCCAAAGTCATATTGAAATTTAAGGATATTAACGTTTTATACAGAATATCCATCGATGCCAACAGTATAAAAGGCAATTCCTAAAACATTCTTCTTACGAATTTGGATGCCTTTGAGCCGAACAATGGGCTACAATTTAGGAATAGTAAGTGGTTTACTCTCAGAAGTAGATGTTACACGGTTCCAAAAATTTGAAGTTTGTACATAGACAACCCGATAGCGACCCTGAATGATTAATATCCTCTACATCATAGAACGCCCTTATGTCAAGGTACTGTGTAACGATTAAGGTGCTTTGGTCTTATAAGCCTCTTTTTGATATCCATACTCGGAGATTTGTGTAGTATTATAATGATGGTGTTACCTAAACATTTCAGGTTGAAATGTACTTAAACGTCGACTCAGGCCATATTTGCTTTACCAAATTTCTTCCAAGATGCAATCCCTCAACCTTTTTACCAACAATAAAGCTGACAAGAGCAAAAAGCAGCAAAAATCGAATCCAAGAGGTAGCTCTCCCCATACACCCATTCCCGCTTTTGGTGCCAGGAAGGTGAACGGTGTCGCAACTCCAAACTCTATGGTGTCTATTTATGCTGAAGCGATCGAAGAGTTCGAACACATTCTGGAGTACGCAACAAAGACCCGGTATTCTGAGCAGGATGTTCATCTAAGCATATCTCAGGAGCTCGACCTTGAGTTGGCCAAGCTTACTGGGCTATTAATACGAGGAGAAAGGCATCGCCTTGAGTCACAAGACTGCAGTATTCAACACTAAACCTCAAGACCAATAGCCTTTACATACTCCAAAATGGCTTGTGTCATTATTTAATGAAAGAGCCGGTGATTCCACCCCAACTTCTTACGTATCTAGTGTAAATATCGAACAAAATACCAAGTGATGACTGATACATGTTGTAAATAAGCAGGAATTCGACGCATAATCGATGCTCACTGAAATATCGCCAGTGAGCAAAAATAAACACTATTTGAGCCTCAACATGTATTTCTATCAGGAAGATAGTTTAGTACGCCATATGTAGTCCTGACTTCGTGATTGGATTCCAATGGCAGGATGGTTTATATTTCCTGTTTCGAACCTGTATTTCAGCTACTGGCGCACTGTCATTGCTTAGAAGGCTATATTGGCTTAACAGACATAATGAGTATACTCTAGGATGGATGCCCAATCCGTAACGTTGGTCTCAAACAATGGGTTCCACTCTTCGAGATAACCCATGGTATAAGGTTAGTTGGTCTGATGTGTTGTGTGTACAAGATGATGAAGTAGAGTGCTTGATCTATGGTTGCATTTCATTGGTATCCAAGGTATTGTGACGATCAGTCCAGCTTTTAAGCCAGTGATGAATCATGGGGCGCGGGCACATTTGATTCGACGATCGTTGTGAGCAACTGCCAAGTCTTTTGATGAGTTCCACAGACTACAAGCCCTATAATTGTTGCCGCATATTATGTCTTGAATAATCTCTAGATCTACTGATCATATGATCTGTCATCAGTCTATTGCAAGATTTGAACCACCTACATGGGTGAACAATGGCTAAATGGCCTCGTCAATTTTTAATAACTGTAGGGGGTAGTGCGGATGCTTAGACGCGATGGCTGACACACTACTGGAGAACGGGTAATGGGATATAGCGCCATTTGTTGCGGATGCACTATCAATAATCGAAAACATGAATCAGAGTGTTCTTTAAGCACACGCATCTGCATACGCTTTGGTGATAAAGTGGAGTGGTATCGGACTTCAACAGACAAGACCCTGGTCTGGGATTCCAAGCTTCTCTTGAGATATCATATTCACAATAATAGGGTTTCGGCTTCTTATGGTTCATGCTTAATGCTGATATGATGTTTATTTTAAACAAATGTTTGTGTTTAAACAGGTAATGGTTAAGAGTACGGGTGCATATGTATATATATAAATGGAAAAGTACATTTTAACAAAGTAAAATACAGAAGTACAAGGTTGAAATATTACAGTGGCATCAAGATAGTGCAGAGAATTCCTGGCAATGAAAGCGACGTGATCGCCCACGGTTAAGAAGAGCCGCCAGCCCTGCTAATTCGATCTCCATCTCCTTTTCTTCAGTGAGCTCCACATCTTGCTTTTGATAGCGTTGTAGGCCAGGCCGGTCGAAAATCCAGGAAAACTCGTCCTGAATATCGTTGGTCTGCATCAGCTTCTCCGAGGGTAAAGGCAAGGTTGAAGTTGAGTTTAGCTTGGCGAATTTCTCGTTGCCATAGTTGGAATATGACTTGGCGTTGAGTTTTGGAAAGGGTAGTTTTTTGAAGACGAGAAACTTGGGACAAACCATATTTTACAAGCCGAGTATGAAATGTGAATGATGTTACTGATGCTTTGTATGGTCTATATATACTGAATAGCTAGTGGTGTTGGCGAGGTGCCGAATTCACATGATATCATTGCGCTTGTAATATGAGACTAACCCTTGGCCTGTTCAACCTTACACAAACATTGGGATTATCTGTAGTTCGGGATTGGAGTCCGGATTTTTGAGTGTCAAATGAGTGAAACAAAGCAAAAGTAACCCGTTAGTGTACAAATTGGTTTCAAATCAACAAGTTATTGCTGTTAGACAGCTGAGGATAGTTTGAAATACGAATAATAAAAGTATTATTTGTGGCAATATAAATTATGACTAGATTAGTTAGCTTTGTAATGCCGATGATAGTAATCTAACTGCCGATTAAACTCTGGACACCGTGTAACACCTGTAATATACCAGGATTACGCTGACGATATCACATGAACTGAGGAGCAGCCAAGAGTACGAGCACAAGCGCCGCTGATCAGTACTTGCATATCCTTGGGAGTCCTCAGAAATAATGCATTCTTAGCAATGGGTTACTCACAAGACTCTCATGCTCACATGATGTCAAAAATGAGTCTAGGCTATTTGAAAATTCAAAGTGATCGTTCACTTCGAGTAGCACCCAGGAATACAAAGAAATCTCGCTGGGCGTGATGCATATACTCTCTATATACATACACACACACACACACACACACACACACACATATATATATATATATCTATGGATACCGCTGGTGGTATTTCAACCTGGTGGTAAGAGATGTCGAAATCATAAGTCACATTTTTGTATTTCAATCCGGTCAGATGATGGGTGTATGTGTTACGTCAAGTCTAGTGTGCATCCATATTAATTACACCCAAGAAAGTTCAGTGATTTTGTCTAGTACCTATGCCAGGCGTGATATGCTATTTTGATTTGAGTTCATTTTACCAGACGGATGCGGGCCTGAAGAGACAGTGATTCGTAGTATTGGCTATATTCAGCGGAATATTGAGGGCATATATATATATATATATATATATATATGTATGTATGTATATGCATATTTAAGGGCTTGCGTAGTCACCAAGCTGTGCTAAGTAATCTAGGTAATCCACTGGAGACCTACCTCATATGTGTTATGAATGAAATTATTGATCTGAATCATATTACAAGCACTGATTCTGCAGATTAATTAGCCACAGCTTCTCAAAGCGATTCTTAATATATCTCGTAGCTGCTTGAAAATATTGCAAGATCCTGATTAAAGCTATACGAATATACGGGTCACTCTATTAGCTGATTGGATATATGCCGTCTTGATTTTATTGTTGCGCACACTACTACTACGGTTTGTTCACCCTAAATCCACGAGTGGACTTGGTACGTACATCTTGAAGCGTATATAGCTACACCTATATGCTAGACATGGTTTCCTAGTCCATCTTGCAATTGAGACTAGTTTTAGTCATGAACGATTTCTTCAAAAGACAAATGGTGTAATATCATTCGCTATGGAAATTCGGTTAGATAACCTGATTTGTTGAATATAGTTACACGATGGTGATAGGATGGTGCTGATAGGTCAGCCATGTCTTGTATAAAGAATTGAATATATACGCTGTATTTCGAACCAGTAACTAGTAGCTTGACCTACATCCTTCGGTTTCGATGCCTTCGAAAACATTACCTAAAGCAGATGATAAAGCCAAGATTAAAAAAGCTTTACCTTCCTCACAGAACGTAATATTTACTCGTATTATTATTGCCAAACGATAAAGATCACTGACTGGTAATTTTTAGAAAATCCATACCGCTACAGTTGCTAGGCTGTATGTAGCATATCCTGATCCAGCAGTTTGGAATTACACCGGCATCATGGGTGCACTGGCATTTGTTGGAGATAAAGCTACGGGATCCTACTTTTTTCGCATCGTGGATCTTAACGTAAGTTTCCTCAAAAATGTACTCAGAACGTAGAACTGATCGCTACAATACTTTAATTAGGGAAGCGACGGTATCATCTGGGAGCAAGAGCTGTATGAGGGATTTCAGTACGTTGATGAGCGTCCTTTCTTTCACACTTTTGCTTTAGAGGTAGTTTCTGTATTTCAAGATGTAAGAGAAACCATTTCTTATTTATGTTATTTAGAATTGCTCCGCTGCTTTCTCTTTTGCGGATGAACATGAGGCAAAAGTATTTTACAAAAAAGTGTCTAAACGAGAGGAGAGTGGAAAACTCAAAAGTAAACATAACTCATTTATTGCTCTCCGGATCTTCTCTTACTTGTTTAAATATAGAATCCAAAACGGTACGCGAGAGCTCTTCTAAGCCAGCCAAGTCAGGGCTTTTCTTCACCCAATCTCGCTCTAGTGGGAAAAAGGCGAAAGGAAAGTTTGACAAGTCCATGATTAGTGGGCCATCCGATTTTAGACATGTTGGTCATATAGGATTTGACCCTGATACAGGCTTTAGTGTAAGTTTTAAGACCTCTACCTGGAAGAATATGAGCTTTAATTAATTTTGTTAACAGACTGAGAATATTGATCCTGAATGGACGAAACTATTTGACCAACTAGGCCAACTTGGTATAAGTAAAGAACAACTTGCGGATAAGGAGACTCAAAAGTTTATTTTCCAATACGTACAAGACCGTGGTGGCCCTGGAGCTGCCCCAGGCACTTCGACTGCAAGCAAACCTGCCGCAAGTGCTGTGAACAATACTCCGGCACCACCAGGTACTTGTTTATATCAATAATTTCGTAAAATTCCATTTACCAATACGATAAACAGCTGCTCGAAAGAATGCCCCGCCACCACCTCCAGCATCACGCCGTCAGGCCCCACCACCACCACCTTCTCGTAGTACCAGAGGCCCAGCGCCTCCTGCAACTAGAGCATCTGCGGTTGCTCAGAATAAGAGTAATCCTCCTGCACCACCGCCAGTTCGCGTATCACCCCCAGCCTCTAATCCTATGATAAATGCCCCGGCATTATCACCAAGCGTGGGAGTTCACTCACCACCTTCTATGAATACTGGAGCGCAATCACCACCACCACCACCACCACCACCACCGCCTATAATGAGTACTGGAACCCCAGCCTCACCACCACCACCACCACCACCAATGGCTGTGAGTACACCACCACCCCCGCCGCCACCTCCTCCAATGAGTGCTACTGCACCACCACCACCACCACCACCACCCCCGCCACCAATGAACACTACTGCACCACCGCCACCCCCACCACCCCCTCCAATGGGTGGTAATGTACCGCCACCACCGCCGCCACCCCCACCACCACCAATGGCTGCGGGTACACCACCACCCCCGCCGCCACCTCCTCCAATGGGTGTTGCTGCACCACCACCACCCCCACCGCCTCCAGCAGGAGGCAATTCAGGCCACTCTTTACCTGTACCTGGTAATGATCGCAATATGCTCTTGGCTAGTATTCGTGATGCTGGAGGTGTAGGTGCGCTTAAACGTGTGGATCGTACTGAAGCAGCATCACCTAAGCTTCCCAGTCCTGTGGAAGACTCTGCTGGTGGTAGTGATCTGGCAATGGCATTAGCCAGTGCATTAAGTGCCAGAAACAAAGTCTTGGCGCATTCAGGTATGATTTTTCAGATATTTTTGACAAACATCTTTTTCCTAAACTAATAATACTCTAATAGATTCCGAAGATGATGAAGATGATGATGATTGGGACGACGACGACTAGCCGAAATTTAGTCATGCTTTTTTACAATAAAATCTTGGAATAGTGATCATTTGACATTTGAACGCGCTTAAAAGGTTCGCTGCAATGGAAAGCAAAAAGAAGTTTAATAGATATAACATACCGTCAGTCATTTGCAGCAACAAGTAGCCAAAGTTGGCCAACCTTAGAAGCAGTATCAACTGCGTCGTGATATCAGGACCAAATGCTAACTGGGATGTATGATGAGTCCATCTTGGGAACAAGTTGACTTATTTGAAATGTAAATGGTTATACGCACAAGCAATTGATTGGAGTAGAACGCGATACAACGTGGTTTATATATGTACATCTGATGGTAATCAACTGGTACTATAAGGGATTTATGTATATCTCACGACAGCGGGTAGAGCAAAGCTATTGTTTTAGGAGATGGCGATATAGTCTTGAGCTTCCATACGATACAGGGATGATTTTTGAAGAAGGCCAGAAAGCTTGGCGAGATCTAATTCCATCTCTTTCTCTTTACTCAAGGTTACTTCTTGTTCAGAAAATCGTTGAAAGGAGTTTCTGTTCATGATATTCTCGAGTTCTTCAAAGATCGAAACTTGCGATGGGTGACTAACGCCGCGGGGATCGCGCCCTAAGGATGCTTTGGACAACAGCTTGAAATAAGGGCGATTTCTTCGAGAGATTAACCGTGTAAACGAGAACATCTATCTGGAGAGTGGATATTATCTGAACTGCGAAGAATCCCAAAGCTTTAATAGAGACTGCTGCCTCTACTGTCATTAAATCCAACCAATGATCACTTGGTAGCACATCTACCATATTTCCAGTCATTTTGGCTCATCGAATCTATGATTTTCCATATTCATTTTTGTTGATCTGGGTGTCATCTCTTCGAAACACTTCCAATATATCAACCTAACGAAAGATCGTCATTTCCAGTCTGTTCTACAGGATCATTAGGCATTGGTGTATTCCGACACCACCTACATCTAGGGGAAACATCCCATCGACCTATCTAATCGTAATAACTGAAACATGGGTTGTACAACATAAACACTCATATCATTCATACTACTCCTCAGAACAGCCGAGAGGCGAGCTGTGCACCTAGATTTGTTGCTATTATTACATTACAGACAGCTAACGCCAGATTCTCGGTTTGTACATATCAATCACCGTAAGTGGCCAGAGTCACCATCACCCGACCCAACGATATGAGCATGAGACACCATCGCGGCACGAAATCGGACTGTTCGGTAAGAGAGCCAAGATATCGATTCAGCTTTATTAAAAATGTTCGAGGCGCAGGTTTGCAAAGTATGAAGTGGTTGTGATAGATATAGCTAAAACGAAAAATGGACTGTCAGTTACCTGAAGTGTCTCATTGGCTACTTGCTTGAGGTTTGGGCTGTGGAGCAATTGATTGGCCATACGAAATAACGCCGTCACGGGCGAAGGTGTAGGCTTTGCCAACAGCAGCAGGGATTTTGGGATTTGCAGGGGGAAGGAGATACTTGTCAAGGAATACTCGAATATCCGTGAAAGTCTGGCGGATATGGGGAGATAGATGGTAGCGGACACGAAGAAAGTTGGCATAAAAGAGAGCGCCAAGAGGAGAGAGCTGGAATCTATGCAACATGTGATTATGGTTAGCATCTAGGATGAAATCCGGCCAAAAAATCAACTGACGTTATAGCACCCAGGAGTTGCAAACCCATGATGCCTATGACTTCAACTCTGGCAACGTTCTTCATGGCTATGTCGTAGTAAGTGTCCTTGATATGCTTCATGATCTTGGCAAGGTTGGCCGCTTGAGTGGCTGCAGCCGACCGAGTAGTAGAGTTAATATCTGGGAATACGGTAGGGAGAAGCGTAGCACGAGCGAAGTCAATAACGTGGAACAAAGAGTAAACAGCAAAGGGGATAATAGTCACTAGAAGTCGAATATTAATGGAGGTTCTTATTTCTCAAGGTTGCCTCTGATACTTTACCAAATAGTGTAGGCGAGCTGTACCACAATAAACCCATTAGCAAATAGTGAACGTTATCATCCAACATAATGCGTTGCAGAAATGCAGTGTTGAATTGAGGAACCTAGAAGTACAACAATTTAGAGGAGCTAAGCCAGGCTGGACATTTTCGGGAGGCGGGAACTTACCCCATAAGTCTTCCATACTGTTATCCCGTAGCTAATCAATACACCAATATACACTCTATAATACCAACGCTGCGTAGCGAGAGTAGAGCCGAACAGTTTGTTGAAGAGATAAAAGAGCGAGCTTACAGTAACAACGCAATGGCCGATCCACCACGCAAACCTTGGATTCTGTTGTGGAATTAGTTTAGATTTATCAAGGAGAAGTTAGAATTGCAATCCTTACAGTAACCATAGGTTTGACACGCTCGATTAGTGAGGAAGGCGCTTGAGGTCTGGACGACATGGTTCAAGGAGGTAGAGTTAACTGCAGAAAGGTATCCGACGTAAACCAGGAGAATGGATAACAAGACTCCTAGGCGAGATTTATTTAATGGGCAACTTTTGTCACATCCATAAGGTCTAGCGAACAATGATCGAGGATGTAGCATTTGGCCAATTGTCACTGGTGACCTGAAATTCATATACCAGCTAAATGAATAAGCAAGGTATTTTTTTATTCATGAAGCTTGATCAACAAATCGTGTATGTGTAGGTGACCACCGAATGCCTCTTGGCACGAATGACAGTGCTGAGGTATTTGATACACCATGGATGAATAATTACGTTTTTCATTTAGTGTATTTGGTGCGAGATGCGATAAGCGCGATACGGTTGCGTAATCAACTGAATGAAAAAGAAGGGCAGATGACAGAAATTTTTGACGTACTCCTTTTACTATAGAAAACCAAATAAATATCCTGATGTCGGATATTCCCATCTGGGGGAGAGGTTGTTAACAGATCATCAGTTTGAGTTTGGGTAGTAATGAAACCTGCTTGATAGAGCCTATTGAACCTACCTACCTGGCCTGGCCATCTTTGTCAATGACTTGGACCACAATATAATCGATATCCATCCTGAATAAACGAACAGCCGTCACAGAGATAAGTTGGTGCATGTGATTGCTTGAATGAGACGCCTCATTGGAGGGTCCCCCAAAATATGGATACAGGGCTGTAGAGCTTAAAAACCCAAACTGACTGGGGTATCTTGGTAATGCAAGCCTGATGTTGGGTTATGTATATACTGATGATGATTCGATACTTCGAGAATGGACGATGCTTGACACGGCATTACTGCATGGTACAGGCGACAAAAGGACTGACAGAATTGTCAAATTATCAGCCCTGGCAGTTCTTCAATATGCATCAGATGCTCCATGGTCAAAGTGTTTTCGTGATGGCTGCCTCCAATAAAAATCAGGCTCCCCGTTCCCTACTTGGGTGGATGATGTATCAAGAGCAACTGCCAACCTTGTACGCGTCTGAACATATATGTAAGCACATCGTGTAGGAATATCCCACGGTGATTGTTAACGCCAAAGCAATAGATTAATCCCCAATGCAGAAAACGCGGGTATTTGGTGAAGGCAATTTATCTTACTATTGATATCATGTACTAGAATCCAGAACAATCAATATAGCCATCAGAAGACTCCAAAGTCATTTTCCGTGCCTAAGTATCTGGTCGTCTTTCGGAACACAATGTGGACAGAATACGGCATTCAGTGATCGATTAAGTTGGCAAAAGCAACCATAAGGGCCATATCGGTCTTTATGGCTTTAAGAAAGATTGACAGCAAACAAGGTTTTTATTTGAGGATCTTCCAAAATTGATAGATATCCATAAAACACTCATTGTCAAAGATGGGTGCAGAATTACCTTTGTATTTGTAGTTGCTCTATCTATCGGACAACCCTGCCAGTAGCTACCCTGCTGAGACATACCTTGCTACATAAAAAGCTACGCAACGCCTTAATGTAAACCTTGCCAACTTCCTATTTGCTCTTTGAAATAGTAATGTATTAACTCAGCCTAATAGATGGCGATGAAACATATCAAGAATTTATCGCCGTAACAGACTCGGGTAAGCTTGCTCAATTCCATTTACCACAGCATTTCCATAGTCTTCTGATGCGAATGCCTTGAAGTACAGTTGCTTAAAGATATTCTCTCTGTTGTATACTGTCTAGGGCTGATTTTGGAAAACATATTGCCGCCAATCTCCCACACCACAGAAGCGTCGCTCCGCAATATAGCCCGAACCCCGGCAGAAGGGGTGAATTATCCGGATGATTTTCACTGAGGAATATTTGATGCACTCCACTGTATATTGTTGGGGCCTTTTCTCGGTGCAGAAATGCACAAATTATTGGAGTCCATGACACACTAGGCCTCAACATTTGGAATAGTATTTTACAAGGAGTGATTGACTGTCGATGGATTACTATGGATGGTACACGCTCATGTTCAGAAACAGTATTAAATCAAAATTCTGCGAAGCCATTTTCACGAGATGCCATTTGTAGCCAATCTTATGACTAAGCTCTGACTTTATATAGATTTCAAGTGCCTAGGGCAGTGCTTATTATAGAAGATCAAACAAACACAGATGGAGTGTGATGCCTCGGAGATTTAATGGGTTAAATCATGAATGCTTTTCCAGTAGGGCAGGCTGTGACTCCATCTATATTTCACTCTTAGATCGGTACCAATTTCGAACATTCTCCGATGTCTAGGCGCTTGCTTCCCCAAAATTCGCTGCTGCTCTTTTGTCACAAAGTCCTTGTAACTAGCCGTTCTAGAACTTGGAATGCAAGTCCGAATTTTGTTGCTGGGTTTGATACATATGCACAATAACTTATAACTCACCACAGACGAATATCCAGGATCATTGGTTGGTTCACAATCAGATCGTAATCTAGGATCCTGCAACAGAACAAAATTACAATCTCTGTGTTGCTAACAGAAAACACTCATTGTTGCGAATTAGAACTCGGGAACCACAATTGGCGAGTAAATGATCGGTATTTCTATAACTGTAACTGGTCTCCCGAATATGGAGGTGGCATACCCTGTACAACTTGACATCTTCCCTTGAGTGCTGAGGCTCTACCGTCCGCTGTAGTATATAAGGGTTTCGGGGCTTCCTACGATACTACTGAATGCTTGCTTGCTCTACCCTTGAGACTAATGGATTCCGAAGCGATTGACGTCATTTACTTCGTAGTGGCTGGCGTTTGGACTGTGTTCGTTGTAATCTCAGCTTACCTGTTCATGAAAAATATCAACTACCCCAGCATTAAATACCGGAGTGTCCCACTGTTCTTCGTCAATGCACTGACCAACCTCCTTGTTACTGTAAATATCATTCTTTCAGGCCCCCTATCGTCTAAATATATGTGCTTTGTGTATTTTTGGATCTTGTATCTTTGCCTTCCTCTATGGATTATCACTACTTTGGTCAAACATATCAGGCTTATTATCCTGTACAGGTTTGGTGCGGAAAGAATCGTTACCTACACCTCCCTGTACCCAAGTCTTGATAGTGAAAACAACTCCTACCTGAACTCAACTACTGAAGTACTAAGTCGTAATCTGTTTCCGAAAGGAAGTTGGCTCCGTCGCTTGCTCACTCCAAAGGCACATATAATAGGTATTATTGTGTGGATGATCCCACACTGCATCCTTGCCACCGTTTTGCATGTTGTTTTAAATAGAGCCGATAAGGGATATTCCCCCAACACTACAGTTGAAGTCTGTGTGAACAACTGGTATTGGTCTCCCATACTTGGAATCTTCATACTCTACACTTTAGGTGTGTTGCCGGTTATCCTACTCTATATCAGAGGCATCAAGGATGCATATGATATGCGCCTGGAGGTTCTGTGGGATATTGGTGCTGGAACCGTGGGGACACTTGCTTGCCTATTGTCCACCGAACTGAACGAGGACAAAGAATTTTTGCGAGTGTTTCCTAACCAGATGTGGACCGCTGTAATGTGCATGTGCATGTACTGGATATCGGTGTTCATTCCATTCCGCGAAAAACGTCGATTTTTGGCCGTACACCCTTCGAAGAAATGCGCACATTCATTATTTGAAGAACTGCTTACCGACTCCCACTTGTTCCAGGAGTTTCATGCATTTAGCGTGCGCGACTTCAGTGTTGAGAACCCGCTGTTTTATAACCGTGTCAACAAGTGGATCCTCGATATGAAAGATTTGGAGCAACGCAACTGCTCCTCTACAAATTGTGAGAGCACCTACCAGGAAGCACATGAAATCTATCGACTATTCATCGCAAGTAATGCAGACTACGAAATCAACATTACTTCAGAAACATCCCACCAAATATCCAAAGACATACTAACAGGGAATATAGGGAGCTCGCTATTTGACCAAGCTATTGCAGAGGTCTTGGATATGATGCTCCAGCAGACCTTCCCTCGATTTCTTCGTCATAAGGGATGGACCAACGATTACCCAATACGATTACCGCCAATCTAGATGTACACTTGGCTTGGATTTTGCCTATATATTGCACCGCATCACAACTACCCAGAGCACCTGCCTTTCTGTCTGTAATCATAACTTTGTTTCTTCCTCTATACATACATTTCTCGCCTGTCTAATTGATATACTTCTCGAACCGTGAAATTCTCGTATACATCCCACATTAGAATCGTCCTAAATAATTGCAATTTCATTCACATGTCTAGAAACATGTACAGAATTCTCCATCAATTTCTCATGAGGAGACTGGCTGGCATAAGCCACCGCCATGCTCTTTTATCTCCAAATGTTACACGAGAAAGTACTTAGAACTAGAGCATATACATAAATAGAAATAAGAATATATAACTGCATGGATTATGTTTATTGACCGCTCAATATCAGCCTGGAGAGTTGAGAATTAACCCTATTCTCGAAACCCTGATTGCTACGATAAATCGATCCTAGTTTAATGCTATGGGGGATCCAGCATGCTCTTGTAGAACTATATTGTAGCACATCCTATCAAATCCTCTAACTCAATGTTAGACAGCATTTATCGCCAATATATTCATTTCTCGATGTCGAATATCAGCAGTCTTCTAAACATTTATCCATATTATTCTGCATGAATAGGTGATACGTAGATAAGATCTGTCAAGTTTAATAAACAACGTATGAGCACTACTGTATGCCATTGAGGCCCTTCAACTTGTACATCTATACCACTATGCGAAATGAACTCAACCGTCGCATCCCTGTACGCATGACTAATGTTGTGACTTGAGTTCCATATGCCTCTTCTTCAGGAGCAGCATATATGAATACACTCTTAGATTCTTGAAAATATACATCGGTCTCTAAGCCCACTAGGTCTGGCTTTGCTGTAGCATTGCGCAAACAATCCCGATTAGCAATCAGTTTCATTAAAGTTGTATGCCATGTGTCATTATGAGCTGCTTGTGTTGGGACCGTTCTTGAGCATACATATGTTTGATTGACCTCGTTTGTCATTCAAGGAAGGGAGACGTTGGAATAGTAGATTGCATGAGAAACTCTGAGACGCCGCCGTCATCAATATCATCAACCGTGGGGCAGCATTGGATAAGATACTAGTTCCGGCATTTTCATGGCGGGGATTCATTATGAGCAGCATTCGTTCGACTATGTGTCATTTGCTCTGGACACCACCCGTAAGAAACTCCATTTCAATTAACTTGAGAAGGAAATATACATTGTGCTTATTTAGTGCGTAAATTCAGATCTAATGGATTCATGAAACCGAAATGTTGATCTAGTATTTCATAAATGATTAGTTGCTCACTAGGGTATACTTCGCCAGTCAAACAGTGAACTACAATGCCTATAAGCCATGGATAGATGCGTCTCTATAAATCAATCATTGTCATGTAGTACGGTCCTACACATGTGTGGTCATAGTAAGCCGCTAATCTCTTAACCCAATATTTGAGGCATTAGTCTTCTCAAATCGGATACAACGTAATTCTCTTCGAGATTTCGATATAGGATATACATATATATATAAAGTATCATACTGATCGCTTAGGGGTGCTGACGAACTGTTCCCTTTTAAAATATTAATTATATGATGCTTTATAGAAACGCATGTCGGAGATTTTTAAGGAATGTATGCAAAAGAAATGCATTAACAGCATGGAATGACTAGGTTTATCACAGGATGGCAATGTGTTGCACAGTAGATTGAATTCGGTGTGGAACAGTTCACTATGAAACAGCTTGGGGATTGGGATATTGATCATCACAGTCACCTCAACGAGGATTTGTGTGCTGCGCAGCATCAATATCATATAAATAGCATCCCAACTCGGTAGCCACCTTTTACAAGTTCCAGAAGGGCTTGAGGTGTAATTGTCTCGCGCTTTCCTTTTTTCCCCCACCCTGGCTCCTTTCTAACCACCTTTCTTAGTATCTCAACATCATCGCTCTGTAGTATCGCATTCCTCATTACTGACAAACATCCTAATGACGACCAACTATGCCAATTACCGAGAACCTTCGATGTCAGCTGTATCCTCTGCCAGTCTTCCGATTCAGCTCGTCCCAGCTCAACTTTCTCTATCGGAGCAAAATCTACCCGATTCGGTTATGTCTGAGCTAAAACATCGACTTTCAACTCTTTCGCCTCCACGTCCTTCCTTAGAGTTGGCTCTCCCACCCAACCTTCGCCGCTTCCACAGCCTTCGAAAAGTTCGATTTCGCGACATCCCTCTACGGATACAGTGTCCGAACTGCCATAAATACTGTACTACTAATTTAAAACACAAGAACGGCTCAGCTGTGTGGTTGGCAGCCTTTGGCTTGTAAGCGCATCGAATTCACCATTAGCCCTTGCTGTAATAGCTAAAATATTTCGTCTAGGTTTATTCTTACTGGGGTGTTTTTCTGGGTTCCTTTCATGACTCGCATGTGCAAAGGTGAGTTGGACTCATGGTCTTTAGCAACCACACCAGCTAACAACGAATTCTCAGACGTTGTTCATGAGTGTCCGCATTGCCAACGACATATCGGCAGATATCGGCGTCTTTAGATGGCAACTTGCATTGCATGATCTGTGAATATATGGAAATTTTTGCTGCTGTTATGAAAATTCTAAAACCCAACCCACCATGTTTCTGAGCCAATCTTGTTTTGTTGATCACTTTGCCTCTCCATGTTATTAGGTAATAGCGGGCTAAAAGGGTCAAACCTTAATTGTATATACATATATATATATGAAATCTGTATATCTTAAAATTCATTTTCGTCATCCTGTAGTTCCATTGGAGTTCATCATGAATAAATACTGAGTTTAAGTCATTTTTCATAAATATCAATGAAAGTAGCCAAGCTTTTCAATCATGTTGCCCAACAATGGCGCGCACATTTGCTCTTGTATGATGATTGGATTAGCAGAATGTGTGATCTTCATACTAAATCGCTGTTGGTGAAACAGCCCCATCTGAGGAAACACGAGATACGGCCGGGATTTTATTTTAGCAATGCTACAAAGTTCTCACAACCATAATTGAGAGTGCATCATGCATGGGGGCTTCGATAAGATTATGTATCTAATACCATGAAATCAGGAATACTGGCTACGCCAACGATATTTGAGATCTAGCAAGTATCTACAAACTCTAATTAGTCCTCGTGTAATAGTATCACGAAATCTTAGAATCAATTATATATAGATTGGTCACCACAACTTATGACGGAGAATATTCCTCAACAAATTTACCTGATTGATTTGGGAGTTAGATTGTTGGCCATTTGAATAGCTAAGCTTTGCTCAAAATGTTTGGATCAACCGCACGCCACATAATAGTAGAAGGTGTTTATTTCTCATTGTTCAGGTTGGTCGGTCAGATACTTTTGATTGGGGATAGTTGACGAAAAGGCAACATGGCTATTTAAAGAGAAAAATATGCTTATAAATAAGGTGAAGCATTGAGGTTACCTAAGTTTGCCAATTAACCAATCATTCCAAAGCACTGAGTATCAAACATTAAATCAAGCCAAGGTCACCAAGGGAATCAGACTCTGGTTCCTCCGATGGCTCCTTGGTGCTCTTTTTTCCAGTTGAGGACTTGAATATCCCACTGACAGTATTTAAAACACCTCCTAGCAAGCCACCGCCTTCTTCATCATTTCCCAGTATAGGTGACAAAGCGCCATCAATAGTGCCGGTAACTGTATTCACTATGTTGTCTACCAACTTGAGTGGCTCTTCCAAATTTAGCACTGGCTCTTCCGATAGCCCATCAAACAACCCCAGTGACTCTAGGGTACCCTCAGTCAGGCTTGTTACGATGCCGTCATGACGCTCTAAAGATACAGGAGAAACATAGTTCGGATCCTTGTTGAGATTTGCGATGAAGTTCGAGTATTCACTTTCGAATGAACGAACTTGTTCAATAGTGTACCCATTCATCTTTACCCATGCTTCAGGTACTGGTGGGGGAATACGTAGGTGTTTGGCGTTTTCACGGTCGTCTGCATTTAGGTAGCAGTCCTTGTCAGGGGTCGTGGTAGAGTTGCTATACGATTCTTGCGCTGGTGGCTTAGCTGAGTAGGCATGGTTACCGCGTCGAAAACGACGGCGGCGTAGAGTTGTAGGGGCCGTGTTTGCGGGATTGGGGGTGTCGGTAGGCGGTGGGGTCGCAGCGCCTGCTGGTTTTGCCTGGGGGCTTTTGGCAATAATACCGGTGTTCGAGTAGCTGTAGCAAAATTCTGGGGAACTGGTGTCAAAGGTGCTTGCCACTGTTATACCAAACGGAATAACTTCTTCATCCGCTGAAACCGAGACATTATTGCTATTGAATCCGCCATAATCATGAGCCAAAACTGGGTTGAGAAACTGGAAATCCGCCCATATTTTGTCGACAAATGCGTGGTGTGACCAGAATAAAGGGCTATTTCCAAGTAATTTTAGTGTTTAATTGGACAGGAGATTCATCTGCATCAACTTACTCATTTGGGCTCCACATAGTTCCTATGTCCCCGGTTTCGCCACCAATATTAACATGAACTAGCGCGTGAGGAGCAGCCTCGATGGCGACCCGAAATTCGTTGTAAGATTTCGCACCGGTGATAATCTTCGAAAGCAACTCGGGCGGATACAGCGCACTGATTTTCTTGCCTCTATTCCATTGCCTTTTCAGACAGTGAGGCTTTGGGACGGACATCTGCCAGCCTTTGAAATGCCCCTCTTCAATGCAAGGTGATTCACCACTAGAACCATAATACTCGGGTGTGAATATCAAGCTGGTTTCTGGAGCTTGGGAATCAAGACTCCAATCCCAGTATGGCAAAGTGATGGAGCTGTCGATGCTTTGTAGCGCCAATTCAAACTCTCTAATGTACTTTCTGTGCCATGGGAAGAAGCATGGGACATTGTGTGCTTGAGGTACATTTCTGAGATGAATAGCCACAATTTTATCATACGCAGTAGGGGCTGGTCCGGAGTGCAGCTTTTTGACAGCGCCAATGTATGCGTTCCATTCTTCGGTGCTAAGCTCACGAATTTCTTTGCGAACTCTTGGTTGGTCACAGGCTTGTCCTTCCACTTGGACCGCGAATATGGTGCCAAGCGAGAAAGCAGCTAGCAAACTGAGGAGCAGCTTATTCAACATTGCTTCACAGAAACCTTTACGCTGAGAAATGTTCGGTATTTGACTCGATTTTCAATCAAAATCCAAGGAGGAAATAAAACTGGAGGACGAATGTTCGCAGGCTCACTACGGAGGACGTTTCCACAGTAACGATTTACTACTATTCTACAGTTGGATAAATCGTCGTTGGCAAAAGCTTCGTTGGGCTCTTGTCAATGCTAAGTAAGCTTGATTCAGATTTCTTACGAAGAATACAGGCTCTTGCTGGTTACTTATATATGCTAGATGATGCTCGAGTTTACTGAAGCCATGTACTCTAGCTGCCGGATTCCTCTAGCCAGACAATTGAATTGAACAAATACGGCCTCAAATATAGATGAATTGACTATTGTAAGTATGTGCCTAGAAATGGACTTCGATTAATCAATGAAGCATTGTATTAGGTACTAATCAAGGTAGATTACAACAAGGAGACCGAGGCTAGGGGACATATTTTGATTTTCTCTTCGGCTCGTGCATGCACCGAATGCAGGGAGATCTCCTGATGTATGTTCCAATTACTACAATATAGAGCTACATTGTATTAATGGTATTAATGTTGCAACTTGGAGGTCGAAATGACCATAAATATCGAGTGGGATTTATCGCAATCAGATGTGTATATGCAACCTGAAATGAGAACTATACGATCTCTGTTTGTATGCGGCCCATACAAAGCCAGACCTATTGTTCCTGGCCTTTATGTCTAGCTCAAGTGATAGCTGGAAGCGGTGGTTGCCAAAAACGAGGTAACTCTGCCCACCCTCTACAGGGCCAAGGACATACCCAAGACACGAGGCAAATTCTGCCAATAGCTTCACCTATGTAATGGATCGGAGCTGCATATATTCATGGGGCTTTGAATTCGTCTAGGGAAAATGGCTATAGAATCCGTCATCTCATGGTACAGTAACGACACCGGCTTCTCTCTATGCCACATTCACCCGGTGTCCGTGTCAATGCGGAATCCGCCGATTTGGAGTGGGTGACTCAGATTACATTCCTCGGCAATATCCACTAGGAAATTTAAAGTAACAGCAGATCATGCGAAGAGAAGCAAATCAATGAGAACATTTGCATTGATACAATACTATAGGTGTTATTCCAGCCGCCTAGTTGCATAAACGCATACCCTCTCGGGTGAACAAATAAGTATTAACAGGCTCACTCTATAGTCGGAATGGATCGATGTATGTATGGAACGCATCAGTCCATCAACAAACCACAAATGACAGGTCATTGGACTATGGACTCCAATTCATAAATTCATGAGGGGTGTTGTTGCATGGTGGGGTAATCAAAGCGATGCCTGATATTTCGATTAACACACAAACGAGTTCGTAGTAACATCTGCATTCCAGAGGCCCATGCAGGAGTGTACTTGAGCGCATTAATGCTGTCAGCTACTCCCCATCCAAATTGGGTGGCATAAATTAGCAGACATAGGCGAAGCAACAGAATGTTCAGGTGGGGTTCTCACCAAGATCCACTTGTATCAGTGTATGTCGATGCATACATACATATCTTTATGTACTTACATATTGCCAACGTCAGCTAGATCAGGGTGCGGATTCGGTATTCAACGTGTTGAGCTAAAAATACATTTTGGCATCTCCATAGCATATGGCAATCACCATTTATCAAGATCAGCGAACTTGAGATAACATAAACCGGACAAATAAATAAGTGGAGTATAATTATTCAAGTTGAATACCAGGTCGTTTATCTCCACTTAGCCAACGAAGATAAACGAGACCGCTTCTGATTGAACGGCTATTGTTTATACTAATCTACGGGACTTCTGATTGGATCACGCGATGGTATTGAATAATCAATCACGACGAAGATTGCTCAAATACCCACACTTCGCGTAAGAGCTGTTCATGCCTCTTCTACCTTCATAAGCCGCTCTACACATTGACATTCTTCGGCCGATACCTCCCTTACTAACATTTCTTTTCTTTTAGCTGTTTATATTCTCCCCACTTACCACAGTCACTCTCTACCCCATCATGGCTTCGTTCAAAGTAGCTAAATCCAAAATCACAGTATTCGCAGACCCAATAGGGGAAGAGCAGCAGACCGAACAAACTGCTGTTAAGCGTATTACAAGAATCCAAACCAAGTGCCAGGGTGATAACAAAGAGAATATCGACCCCTTTGGAAAATCGCTTCCAAACAAGCAGGCAGGAAAGCAGGCCACTCGATCAAAAAACCTGGCTAAAACGCCTGTAAATTCCCTTCGTCAAAGCGACGTTATAACTGGGCATACACCCTCCCCACTTGCAGATATCACCGAGGCCCACGATAGTTCATACGTTTCTCCACTCCCACTTTCAGTAGCGTATAGCGTGGATGGCATAGTACGTTACCAATTAGCTACACTGTTCTAAGCGCAAGCTAACCTTTATGTCCAGAGGCTGCGCCGTTCTGAAAGAGTAGCCAAAAGGGCTTTGAAGCAACAGCAAACTAATGAGAGCTCACCCCTCTCATGCAAGGAAGAGGTACAGTTATCATGTTCTGACCAACCATTTGCAACATACTTACCCGTCTGGTAGACGAAGTCGATTCTCTACTCCGCATCCAAAATTCCTGGCCCGCAAAAGCGGTCAAGTGTATCAGACATCAAAACTAGAGCCCATAAGATCCGAAAGGCTCAGTTCAACAGCACCACTGATGCCACTGAAGAATATAGTCGCAATAGAAAGAATTCCCAGCGAATTGCTCCCAACAGAAATCTACGTTTCTAATCTACATATGTTCGATCTTTTATTTATGCCATGTTTCAGTGTAGAATATTTTGAAGATATTTATCCATGTAGAATCGCTAATTATCTCGCGACCCATGGCTCTTTCTTTAGCTAGATACTTAGAGGATTTACGTTGCAAATAAATTTGTGAATATTATCGACACGCTCATTGATCGCACCTACTGTCACTGGACGTGGGGTCATTCATTGTGCACGTTCGATCAGGGTCGCTCGAGCTTCTGGCAATAAATGTGTAATTAAATTGCAATCAGGTAATGTGTGCTTAGTTTAGAAATAAGTTATCTATTTTTATTATTTGGTGATATGTGATAAAAATTTACTCAAGCTTGGTTCGTTTTGCCACATTGGACTCAGCTTCGATTGGCTGTGAAGTTTCCACATCAACTTTCATGTCATCATTTGTGTTGGCAGCCTTGGCTAGTTTGCGTGCTCCCTTGCGTCTGTTCGCATTCATAGGCTCAGCTGGGCAATCAATAACCTTGATTGCGTTGAGTAGATATCCACCACTACCACTAGTGTTCATAGTGGGGTGGGTTCTTCCTGGGAGGACTTGGTACTCTCTGAGCCAGCTTTCAGTGATCTGAGGGTTCAAGCATTCCATCGATTTCTTCATGTAATTGTAAGTATTAACGAGTACCTGTGCAGCAGGTTAGTTTGATGCTAGGTGAGAACAGCGTAGGCCAGCCGGATTTTACCTCTTTGTTGGGGCTGTAGACAACAATAGGTCTCGATCCAGCAACATAGGGAAGTAACTCCTCCAAAATGCTATCAGGCGCATACTGACTAGCGATCAGCAGACTAACCAGATCATAAGTACAATGGATTTCGATCATTTGTAGAAACGAGTGTGTACATACGCGTCAAAGTCACCTTCCCAAAGCATATTCTGAGCACCTGAAAGTCTCTCATGAGCCTTCTTTTTACGGTTATATGCGATGACCTCTCTTTCTTCCATGGCGGAGGTGTCTTGCTCCTGGAATGGCTCTAGAAAAATATTAACACGACAATCAATCTGCTTGGTACTCTATAGCTTTACCTGGCGCTGAGTCCTTGCTCACATAAGCCCAGGACAGGACCTTCAACATGTCGCGGGTGTGCGTAGGGAAATTCATGTATCTCATAGTATCATAATTGTGGTTGTCACCATCATGGATACCAAGGATTGAACCATATCCTAACGGCCTGGTGAGTTACATGAGTAAAATATGAGATGCGAGTGCATTTACCAGCCATGCGCTCCATAAGACCACAAATGACCAAGCCTTGAGTGTCGTCGACGACAAGAATCTTGGAGTGAGCACGAATATTTCCCATATTTAACATTTGCGACAATGTATCAATGCGCAGATCACTGTATAACACATCGTATTATTAGAAGGGGGACTTTTGAAGATGGAAGGTGAAAAAACTGTACCGAATTTTTGTGGGGTTCTTCTTGAAGAAGTAGTCGCACAATGAGTACAAGTTGGGCTTAACTGGGGTGAACACCTTCTTGAATCTAAAATCCAGGCGTGTAAGCTTAAGAGTACACAGAAGATCAATTGCTGTAACTTACTTTTTTTCTTTCTTCTTGATGTACTTAGCCTTGGAGTACTCAGTTTTCTTCTCAAAGGACGCGTGATTCTCTACTAAGGTTTCCACAATGGCCTGTATCACTGGTAAGCAATCTGTTGGGGTTACAACGAAATTCATGTTACACTTACATCACCGCTGACACCGCCTTCAAGACCAGTCTCCTTGAGCTTTTCGACATCCTCTTGGCTAAGCTTCTGCGAAGCATTATTGTCTACGATTTCACGATTATTGGCAGTAGTTTCGGCTGCATATTCAGAAACCTTAGTATTCGAACTTTGGTGATATTTGTGCGCAATAAAGAGCTTACTGATTACAGAGAGACCAGCATGACGGGTAACTTGGATTTTGTTCTTTCCGATAACCTCATAAGAGTGACCAAAAGGTTTGCCGATCAAATCATTGACTTGGAAGTTTCCGAATTTCCCCATGTTCACAATGCTACGAGCAAAACTCTGTAAGTCATGCCGTCAACGCGAAGCCTCTAGACGTGCTGATTTGGAATACCTGTTAGCTTTGAGAGATACTACTTTAACATTTCCACTAGGCATCTCAATGAAGACATTTTCGCCCTCTTTGATAATTGGGATATCCTCCATTTGCTCCTTATTCTCCTGAAGCAGAACTCCTTCATCTTGCATTTGAACGTCGCCCATTGTAATAGATACGTCTGTCAACCTGAGACCCAGCTCACATGGAAAAAATAAATCTCTTTATAAAATTCATTGGTGAACGGGTTCTCAATTTTTTTTATGTCGGAAATGTTCATCTTTGCTGGGAGCAAAAAAAATCGCCTCTTAAGTTATGCAAACAGACTAATTATTGATTTCATCTTTGGTTAGCTTGTTTGATAAGGGCTCATAAACCCGGAATCGTGGACAGGATTGGTTAGAGGGATTGGTGAATTTTCATGGATTGGAGTCTTTCAATACGCAACTGTCAGCATCAATACCATTTCTTGAGCCCAATTTCACGTTCTATAGCATATTGGTATACTCCGACACACTATCACCTCCCAGCACTGAGATTTCCAAGTACTATTAATAATTCAATAGATATCCTCCATAAGAGGATTACAAAAATTCGGTTATTCTCTCATAACCAGATTGTGTACATAACGTACCCAGCGCCGCGGAACCCTCAGAATTCCTTCACAGAGTCCCAACCATCCGTTACCAGGATCGCTTGTTCAGTGTGGGATGGTGTAATTTTAGTGATGGATGGAATATTTGTGGTGATGAAAGTGACTTGGTAATTGTGGGAGGAGTTTGATTTCGGATGGTGACATGCTTTAGTTAAGTCCATTACGATTGGCAAGAATCATTCACGTGATCAAGTGACACTGTGTATGAAGGACGTGTGATCGGTCTTGATCTAAAACATGCCAGCTGGTGGCTAATATGAATGCTCACCGATTCAACAAATACAGTGCTATCCAGATATGTTTACTCATGAATTGTATCCCTATTCAAGCTCTAGATTATTTCTAGACTATTTTTGCGCATCGGCTTAAACCTAATACATCCCTGGATAAGTGTGAGTTTCACTCAAAATTTATTTTATGTTGGTATTTCAAAGTCACTAGTGTATTTTCTTGCACACTTGTTTACTTGTAGAGTATGAGTTCTGACGAGGCTTCGTCCAAGAAAATGAAAACCGAGGATCACGATGATTGTAACTTGAGGCTCCCTTCATAAACCGTGCTTTCGGAGTGGCTAATATCAAAGTCTTATTCATTTTCAAACAGCCACAACCTGGGAAAGCAGCGAAACGCCTAGCTATTCTTTAAGCGGTAAAGTTCCGCGAGCAATAGGAAATGTAAGCCAATTCGCTGGAAAATGTCCGCGAACCACCCGCTCAGGTAGACCATGAGTTCTCAGATTCCAAGGGTCCACAGGGTTTTGAGTCTTACTCTGTCTAGGTAAACGCCCTTTTTCGGCTGCGCTAGAATATACCGGCGGAGGTGCTTTACAATCAATGAGTTTCTCTGGTAATCAATACTGCACTCTTGATCCATGAGTTTTTTATTGACCACTTAGTTATTGCATACAGACTATTCGAGCTCAAATAGCGAATCAGGTATACTTAGGCATCTCAGCTTGTCACTATGTCTACTAATGTCAGACCACCAGATTCAGAAATGACCCCTACCCCTAGTACGCAACGGCAAAAGGAGGATATGCAAGCAGGTGGGAAGTCGGCTGTTCCTACCTCAGTTGGGGCAAGCAGTGATACATTTCAAAATATCCAGCCCGAACACTCAAACCTAAAAATGAACGAAACAAATAATAGCAATCATTCTCAAACACAGACCCACGTCGATGTTGAACAGCAAGAGGACGGTGCTAGACCAACCTTCTCGATAGTCCAGACCAAGGAGAGCGAAGAGAAACAAAGACTGGAGTCTATTTATAACGATACGATCAGTTAGTATTCTGATATATATCCGCATTTCAACTTTCAGTGACCTAACAAGACGTGTCAAGTCACTCCTACCCCCGTGGAAATCTATCACCGATTAACATCACTAGAGGAGAGGATTGTTCAACTCGAGAATACCCATCCCGCTTGGTGCGCAATTCATTTTAATCAACCTGATCGACAGGTGCTCTCAACTCTTCTTCGTCATGATATCTGCAGTTAACTAACAATTGATGTTACTTCAGTTTCCCCCACCACCACCAATCACTTATGTCACACGGAACGCAACAGGTGACATTTCCGTACCTCGTAGTTCGTTCGGAATGCAAGAAAGACCATGAAAAATGTGTAAGCCCCGAGCAATCCATTTAGACACTCATTTACAATCGAGCCATTAGATCTCATTGAAGAGGAATATGTACATGCTTTAATTTGGTGGTAGATTCTTGTTGTGCTTGGGTGATGTTATCTGTTGTGATACAAATGTAATAAAATACCACACTTCCTAGAATCTTGTGATGCGCCTGGTTCATAGGTTGCACTAAGCTCTTTACACCTTTGATGGTTTGCTTTATTGTGATAGAACTCGTCATGAAGTCTTGATAGGTATATATATTCACTTAACTTAGTCACTTCTATCATGGTCTACAAACCTTAAAGAATTCCGGCCAAATTCCTTGTCGGGTTTACTCAAAATATTTTCACCAAAATATCATGTACCCAGGACATGGAAAATCTCAAAGTTGTCCAAACAGCCCCAAACTTTGCAAGCATGCTCTTGGAACCTTCCTAAGCATATTTTTCGTGGTTTTTTTTGCCAAGTCCATGTAAAGTATATATACTACTTTTATATTCAATAAATCACCAAGTGAAATCACACAATCTACTTGTTCTCCCAATCACTTCCAATATCTCCAAGACTCGTATAATAATTGGAGGTGATTTGCATAGTTAGTGGATGAAGATGTACTGAAAATAAAAGCGATGCGAATGCTGTTATTACATGTGAGACATTCGCGTAGTGTATGTTCAAAGAAGGCGTCAAGTACATATGGAAAGTTCAGGACCAATTGGACAATTTTGCAAAGTGACGTATTTTTGGAGTCTGGCATTTTGGCAAATGATACTCCAAACTAATCTCATCAAAGAATATGAACAAGAAATTATGAGATTTATAGACTAGCTTCAGAGTGAATAAATGACTCTAAATATTTAGATATATACACAAGATTTACAGAAAGCAGTACCATATGTGAATCAATCCAAGTGACCTAAACTCAAAACCGTTCATGAAGGTCTGATCATCAGAGATTTAAACATTGAAATATACAAATTCTAACCTCGCCACATTACACACCACCAATATGCCATTAAGTAAGACTTTACGTAAATTAGGTCTTGATCCAATAAAATTGTGGGAATACTATGCTGATGGAAAGTTTTGAAAGTGATTTAGAGAACTGGACATATTTTAAAACTGCTGATAGTTGGGGATGGGGTCTGTTGTAAGAGTTTTGGAGATATTGGAAGTGATTGGGAAAACAAATAGATTATGCGGTTTTCACTTAATGATTTATTCAATGTAAAAGTAGTATTTATACCTTTGTGTTGTCTTGGCAAAACAAACACGTAGAATCTGCTCAGGAAGATCCCAAGAACATATGCGCAAAGTTTGGGGCTGTTTGGACAACTTATCAATATTGCATGTTCTGGGTACTTGATACTTTGGTGGATATATTCCAAGTAAATCTCTACAAGGAGTTTGACCAGAATTCTCTAAAACTTATAGACAATGATCCAAGTGACTAAGCTAGGTGAATATTTAGGTGTAATTATGAAACTCAAAACAGGGTCTACATCCAAATGTGGTTATGCATTTGATAAGCTGGACACAGTATACATTACTCCCAGATTTATTCACTATGATCAATGGCTCGGAGAAAAAAGTGTACATTAACAATGAGCTCCAGCAGAGCACATTCCCTTTATTCAGCCCAGGAAGTCCTTCCAATGTATAAGCACTCTGTACTTCAAGTAATGGACACGCATTATCCTAGTTGCTACCAAATTACTCAAAGTCCTTGCTTTACATCAAATTCAAGGCTGAGAATCGGCATATCAGGGATTGCAGCTTAGTGAATATTTGGGGGCATTGTGATATGCTTCTATTTCCTCTGAATTGGAGAAAACTCAAAAATCAACCTAAAATATAACAAGTGTTTTCTACTACCACCTAGAGTAAGTTTTGCGGTTGAAACTGTAACCTCGCCCCTAGTAGCCAAAAGTGAAAACCCTATCCGTTTCCTACTACCATTAATCCTTGTCAATTTTCCACTTTCACTTGCTTACAAAAATGACTAATTCCAATGAACATTACATTAGCTAGTGATCCTTGGATCCCAAACATCAGCGTGGTTGCCAACTAGACAAATGGTGTACAATGGGGTTTATTTCCATGGTTCTGTGTTTACAACCAAGCTATAATGAAACCAGCACAAAAAAGACAACATTTAACAATTTGATAGTATTTAAGATTAATGGAGGAAAGTGGGGTATTGCCACTTGGGGATTTTTGAATAAGATTGCATGACTCATAATAGAGCACAATAATAGTGCCAGTCAAGTAGGCGCATGGAAGGGCCTAGAAACAAGCTGGTATAATTAGGTAGCCCTTGGAGAATGCGGGCGTTTAGTTACTTCCCACCACCTCAAAATTCGGTAACATAACATCAAACCCAATGATCAATATGTAGTCATCCCATTAAGGGTACCTAGTTTAATCCGCATATTCCCAGCACAATCCAATTATCAGGATGATACGGATGATCGCAAGAAATGTTACAACCAAACTTACCAGGGTACGAACTTGGATGGAGCCTCATAGGCACTATACAGAAATTACAGCAGCCGGCTGGGAAAGCGGATGTTGTGAAATTCACAGGATAGAAATCTGTCAACGGTATAGATCCGTAACAATCCACCTGGTACAGAACACATTGAGCAAACATAGACAAATTGTTTCCAGCTTTGTGATGGCCTGACTCCAGAGTAATTTCAGCCAATATACGGATATGTAAATCTCAACCAATTGATCCATTTTTTAATTGCTAATTCATGCTACACATTGCACGTTGCGCCTTGCTGTGCTGATTATGAAGTAGTGACACACAAGCCCCGCACTTCATGCAGTCTGATGGTATGGCCATCTGCCTTGTTGCACGAAAATCAAGAGTTCCCAACTTTACCCACACAAGGAAGAAGCTATTTTTGAGATGATGCAGTCTTCCAATGACTTGGGGACCATCGTGCTTTCTCAGTGAGCGCTCGGGTTCTATCATTAAGATCGTCACAATCAATCAGTTTTCCTGGGCTACTTGAATCACCACCGGTGATCCCAAATCAACCAACGCTTCAGCTCCATATTAGAATATTTACACTAGACCAACCTTCAACGGACATAGCAAGCATGTGCTCCACAAACATGTAGGAGAAGCCGTACCACGATGGGGTTCACAGGTTGGTGCGAAATCCACTCACCAGGGTGACACACATCCCCAAGATGCACCTGATGCCAATTAAGCCAGGCAATCCTCAAACCCCCACCATTTGAGCCAATCTCGAGCCCCTTAGGTGGATTGCCATAATTATGTCCCTAAAGGGCTTTGGAGGTGAAGGCCCAGCGCTGGGATAAATCTCCCGTTATTGCGAACCTGATGGATCGAAGCTCACAGATATATACATCTGGTAGAACTCAGATATCCCAATGTGGAATTGGGGATGATGGCATTGAGACACATATCATTAACCATCTGTAGTTCAACTCGAAGTCCTGGTGGCCCATATCCTGATGGGTCTCGGCTCTCCGAGGAGCATCAACACTAGGTTAGCTCACTACTACGTATAGTCCTCGACTCTGCATGAACGCCTGGCTATCCAGTTGCCTACGAGCCGGCGCAGGGTATGCCGCGCGAAAAGGAGCCTCTCCCATAGGCTCATCCACTGTCAAATGACCTGCTTACGGCTGCACATAAACATCAAGCACTCTGAATCGGATATGGCTATTGATACTCCCAGAGCCATGCATCAGACTAATCAAGTCGACCTAATTTCCCATCGGAATCTCAAACGATGCCAACTACAGTCCCAGTAGATTGTTTTGGGTGACTGACCCCGAACGAGGGCCAATCCATTGCCCAGCCATGATCAACCACTACGCGCACTTCTCAAATTCAAAATTTCCATTTCGAACCGTCTTGCCATTTCGATTCACTCCGTACAGATCGGTTGGGATTGACGGTGCTGTCCCGCACCGCCTAAATAGGGCGCCGCACTTCTCATCCGCCAGCGGTTTGGCCGAATTTCTAGCATTCTTACGCGAACTAGGTAAAGCACTATCTCCACGGATGATCATGGATGCAGATGAGTGGACGGTGAAATATTAGAGTTGTCTACGGCGGCAGGCCCGATGTGGCATACGGGAGTCCTTTCGGGCCTTGCTGTTTCACCGGATGCGACACTCAGATGGATATTAGGGGGCAAGAGCGTATGCGTGGGGTGTCTGACACGTACCCATTGTGTGCAGATGCGGTCCAACACTGCAAGAACCCACCGAACGATCACTTGGTCATCGTGCTGAGAAAGCGATCCGCAATCGTGGGGATAAGCAGTTGACCTGAAACCATCGCGGTTTCTGGGGATTTTTCCGTGAAAACTGACTTGTGGCAATTCATGCTCGCTCATCAGTGGCAACCGCTATTTCATCTTAGTAATGTCGCTTATGTGCCCAGTGGGAATCAGCAGGACTCCTTTGATAAGACTAGTCTCAATTAGAGACAGCCCATGTCATTGGCCAGCGCACACTATGATCGTGTCTTCCGTTGTATCCAGCCATCCAGCACTCTTGTGGCTGGAAAGATCGCACGTAGTGGCATTCCTTGAAGCAGCAGTGGCAGTGAGAGAAACACCTGGTCAAATGATCAAGACATTGTTTCATGCTGAAGAAAAGATCGATTCGAGTGACTTGGATAAAGCATGTCCAATGAACGTGGCCACCAGCGGATTTATCGCACCAAAGTCCACGAGAACGATGCGGATTGCACGGATCCAATCGTACAGCGCTGGGCAAAGCGAATGATCATCGGTGTTGGCTGCTGCTGCTGATCTTTCATGCAAACCTGATACCGTTCGAAAATCATCTATATCGAACAAAATGCCGGCCAACATAGCTGGCAGGCTCCATCCGTCAGCCGTATTTACCTTGGCCCCCACGAAGGGGAATCGAAGCGGCACAGCAGAAATTGCTGTGTATGGGCAGCATCGTCTGGTGTTCTCGCATGCGTTGTTCGGGGAGCTAGGGATGCGCATGGGTAAACCTTTCCCCATCCTCACGAATGTCTGAGAATTTGGCTTCGAGCAGCTCTAAGACACTTGAGGTCCGACTCATAGCAGTTAGTAGCACCACTGACCACCTTTTTAATTTGTGGAGATCCTTTTGGCATCGTAAGGGGCTGTGTCCCCTTACATCCGATGGTTGGGATGACTGATAGGCTTATTTCGAAGTGCCTAGCCGAGCATCATCTGATTTTATGCAAGCGCTCTATTCCAGGCAAGAATCGTGGATTATTCAATCCAGAAATTGCCAGATCTATCGAAGGTGATTCACATCGGATCGCTCTATGAGTGAACAGTCTGCTTCGCAGGTTCCGCCGATTGCTCTGGGTGCGCGTCCACTGTTTTCTTGTGCTTAGACCTTCTCATCCAAGTCAGCGTCAGTTCTGATCCCTCCCGTCTCATCCAATGGTGCACACCTCCTTGAATATATGAGTGGCGCTGCACGTGTTCCAGGGTAGAAATGGATTTCACTTGGAGATAACATAGGGGAGTTGATTTGTGACGAGTGTGCTGGAGATCCCAGCGAAATTGATCAGTTCCCTACGTTTACTGGAATACCGATAATTGCTGCTAAGGCAGAAAAGATGCACACGGTTTCAGCCATCCATGGATGATATGGTTAAACAAGTCTCTTGATTGCTTAGCCCCGACCTCTGAGACTAGAGATGCACAAGACTAATATGAGGTGGCTTTCGTATCATAAATCACGGTAGCAACTAGCAATGTTACCATACCTGCCGGACGGTGTAACCGCTTCACCGTATTGCTGCCCAACAGCTGCTACCCCAACTCTTTTACCGATATTCCCTGCAAAGAGGCTCTTGGTGGCACTGAGACCTAAAAACAGGGAGAAATAGCTACCAGACAATAATGTAATGGAATTCTTTTGTGACGGGGTAACTGGAAAGATCGATTAGGAAGCAGGATCCAAATACGGTAGAGGTCTATCAGCTACAAACGTTCATTCCAGGGTTTTAATCACAGTTCCGCGATCCCATATGGACTGAAATGGGACATCAGCAGTCAAACCGACTCAATGCCAACGTTGGTGGGTGAGTAGTCGATGGAGTAGAAACAAGGCCATATTTGTCCAGCATCATGGGAGTAGCTAGTGCATAATATCTCTCGAACGTTCGACCCTCTGATTCCCCGAAACAAATATAAGTGGAGTATTGAAAGTACATTACAATGCGATTGCCATATCCTCTGGCCAGTATGTCCTGAATGGTGGGAATCGATTGATATGTCTATGACTCAACGGAAAAAAGATTTGATGGAGTAATTCAAAGTAAATATTTGTAATAGTGATGTGTCAACCTTGTTGTACGTTTCTATATTTCCTACCACTCAAGTTACACACCATTAAATTTACCTCGCCTCTATACCGGCTACTGAGACTCCTCCAATAGAAGTCACATGTGTAGAGGAGATCAACTCCCCTACCTTAATTATTGGCCACAACAGCTGGGTAGACAATCTATGTCTAAGAAATTAGAGGGTAAAACGTGCATCCACTAGCCAGTTTCGTTGTATCTGTGCACTATCGCCGTGATTAACCATTGGTAACATCCAACCAAGATGAAATTTCATATCAGTACATGTTCTCCCGTGCAATTGGCTGGGTGCGTTTGTAGTAGGATCAGTACTCTAAGCTTGCTTGTGCCTGAATGTTCCCAACGGCCTATGGATTTGGGCAGCTACTAGTAGGTGTATATTTATGCACTGATGGAGAGGGCACTTGACTATGATCTGTGTAACTGCCGCGCAATTCCACCCAAGGCCTGGATCAAGTCCTGGCTGGGTGATCCTCAGCTTCGCTATGCGGCAGCTGGTGTGTATCAAATGGCAGTCTGTAGGATAGGTATGCTAGGGGGACGTGAAACCGATCGCTCATGCCTACATTTCGGGTGACTGATTCAAGATATGAATATCATACATCAACTCCTGACGATTAAGAAATTAAGTTTTACCGATGATTGTGCAGCGTGTAGAGACCAGGAAATCACCCGACCCATCAACGAGTCCGTGGTCGGCTTAGAGTGCGCATCAATTGTAAAAGGATTATAGTGCTGGTCCTAGCTTCCATGCATGTGGGTATCTTCATCCAAAGGAGATGCTAGTCAAACCATCCCATTCAGTGATCCTCAAATCAACAAACCACTCGTCTATGTGGATTTGTGTTGGGCACGTAGCACAGGCGACCGGCTTAGCGATGGGATTGCCAATCTTGGTGACAGACGTCTAGATCCATAAACTCGAATACCTGAAAGCAGGAATGCTGATCAGTTAGAATCAGTTAGAGTTTGCAAAGCTTATGCTGCCTATCAAGCCCCACATCAGCTCAACCAAGCAATCAAGCGATGGGAACATGTTGCGTTCTAGACTAAGATCCATACAAGGTTCACACACTGCTGTAAAACCTCGCTGCGCTAAATATGTACATCGAAGGAACCAATCGCTGTCGTATGTCGACAATCAGTCCATCCAGTGTTACTTCCACAAGCTTAAACTGAGGTTTCATATTAGTCTAATATACTGATGGGCAGTCACCTGAACGTGCGGCGAGCCAATGGGCAAAGGCTTGCGCCTGCTTGCCTATCAATGAGCTAGGTGTATGCTTACACAAAACTCGGACTAGCTGGCTATGTTAAGCATGAAGATCAATTCTGGCAACAGGTATTAGCATTGTTCTCAAATCCGATCAGCGTGAGTCTGCCCCGCTAGGATTGGCTGGCCACGATGATCTGCCCAACTGAGCAGCCTACACTAAATCGATTTCCAACCCGCGGTGGTATGTATTTTCCCGTGCTTGTTGCAATGATACGACGGCTGTTTGCTCAGCAATCCAGCGCAAACATTAGCCAACCGATCTGTTCACAGGACCCGATCTATGGTGCCCGGGGTTTAGCACAAAAATGTCAGTTGAGCTCAGATCGCTCCAAGAGGGGTTGGTTCCACAGAAGGAAATAAGGGGTCAAGTAGACTTTCCATTGAATCACCTTCGTTGACTGGGAAATAGTTTATACCGAACAGCAGAAGCTTCCTAGTTAGATCAGCTAAGATTAGAGTTATTCACCCGAACATTTTTGCTCGTGAATGGCTGATTTCTATTTGAAATCTGGCGAACACTGCAGTGAGGCCTACTAATCAATTACGGCTATTTGGTTTATTAAAATGTCGAGTGAATGGGCAACCGTAAAGTAAAACTTCGTACATCTATTCAATCAGAATGTCTCTTCCGAGATTTATGTACAGGTAAGCAGATGGAATGATTACAATTCACGTCAACGCTCGAAATGATCTTGAAGAGAAAGCACATTGATTGACTCCAATGGTGCGATTGAGGATAATGATAGAGCTTACATAAAATATACATATGAAAAGATGACGGTACGATAGAACTAGTTCAGTAGGAAGGCAAGATCCATGCGGGAGGATCTTTGCTCGTCGGGAAGCATGACCAGATGTACTGGGGTGAAGTCTAGAATGTGCTGAATTTGTGATACGTTCATGGCTGCCCGCTTCTTATTGCTTGCAAGTGCCCACGATATTGGGCCCTGTGTAGAAGAGAAGGTGGATGTGATGGTGGAGCTCAAGGATTGCGTTGGTTGATAGGTGACAGTGTCGAGCTCTCGATCAGAGCTGGACTTCCTTTTCTTCATGCTGGTAGTGGCAGAGTGCATGCTGGAATGCCGGTTTAACTGGTCACTTCGAGGGAAACTCTGATTGCATCCAGGGAAAGAGCAGCGATGAGGCTTCTCCCCAGTGTGTGTACGATAATGTCGTTTGAGGTTGTCAAGGCGGCCAAATGGCTTCTGGCAAATATCGCAAACGTTGTCACGGCGCTGTTTACGACGGGGAATAGAATGGATCATATCCAGAACAAGTGAAGACATTAATGAAGATGTGAAGGGTTGCTGGAGCCGGAATCAAAGATAGATGTCTTGATTTATCCTAATTGCTGTGAGCAGGCGGCCCTTATAAATGTTTGGATCCCGACATGGCGCGTTGATTAGAGTGTGCAATTGACCATATCAGTGAGGGGTTTAATCGGACAACTTCGATCAAATATACTCAGTGTGATCTATCGTCCATTTTTGGCGAATTTGCCAAGTTAAATTGACCTGGCAAAAGGAACACTGATTCAGTATGCATATTTTCTCCTTTTTCGGCTTGAGCCTTTCTCAGCTTCATACATAAAAACGTCTCTGCTCACCTTGTTCGAGGGTGCTCGTATACCTCCAATCGGACCAGGCCTGTTCCTGGTATGAAACATATGTAGAATCGGCTCACCATAGCTTGGGCCTTGGTTGGATATCAGGTCTGTATGCTTCCTAGCCACACGGCGAAGTAACTAGCGCACCGTCGCTCAATGGAGATTTACAGCATTGAGAACTACCTGTGCTTAATTTTCATCTATATTGATTAAATTTTGTAAAAACGCAGCCATACAAGTACCAACCGACTGGTTTCAATAATCATGACAATCCATGATTTTCCCGCTCCATGGCGGATTCAAAGTATTTCACGGAATTTGGTACCCAGCGATTTTATTGGGTTTGGCTGGTTCAGTCCAGCTATCTGAGAACTCACTGTTACCACAGATTCGTTCTGGCCTATGGGGTGGGCATTGAGGTTTCTGAATGGGTTGAACATAATGTGACACCAGTGCCCTGTCTATCAACTTCGTTTCCAAGTGTTCTATGGAGTGTTGATGTCTCAAATGGAAGGATAAATGGATACAAGGATTTCCCCTAGATAGCAAAGTCCGACATCCTACAAATTCTTAAGCCAATTCTGGAATGGAATCTGTTTGGTGCGATAGGTACGTGGTCTTACTTGAAGATGGATTCGATTCCAAGGATTCGATACGAATGGGAACCAGGTGGGTAAGCCAAGAAGGTTTACTTGAGAACTATTGAGTTTCTGTTCGCCATGATTCTCAAGGTTGTGTATCAATCATGGAATGCAGTCTCTCGTGGGGAAATCTTCCATCTGACTCAGCACTTTCTAGTACATGATCCTCATTTAAGGTTGGGAGTGGCTCGCCTAATGGGTGTACACATGTAGTGTCTTAGTTTATTGCAATCAAAATCCGACTGGCACTTGACCTTGCGTGACTAACACGCAATCTCCATGTTATTCATTTCAAGACTGCCTACCTTCTCTTCAGTGTAGCATACTGTGAATGCTGCAAGTTCAACTGTGTCCATCTATGATCTGGAACGAATTGTGAGCCGTATTTCGGGGTATCTGAGATATGCAATTGCTATTTGATTATCTAGAACTGTGTTTGAAAATCTAAACTGGGAAGGGTATGTGATTGCTCCTTAATGCTACTGCCAACCGTTCTGAATAATTATCTTTTATATTATCATGACTTAAGAAACACCATTCGAACAGCGGGTTTGGTGGAAATAAATAACCATACTCAAGATAATTCTTCCAGTGGTCAGCATGCCTTTAAATTAGGTTAGGCTTGAATAGATTAATATAGCGGCAAAGCAGGTGGTTTCAAGTGCCACGCCACAATACATTCGGGAGACGTAAGGATTTTACTGCATTTTTCTGAGCGCTGACTGACTTTCCCAACTGCCCAATGTTTAAGGCCTAGTAATAGCCTACACTTGTAAATCCTGAATTGATCCATAGTGGTAGCTTGTTGCTAGTCACTAGTCCTATGCAATAAGGTAAAGTAATTCTATAACCGCACTTCATAAAGAAATAAATATTTTGCACTCCACAGTATGCCTCATTCTTTAAAATATAGCGCTACAGACAAATCTGTGATAAATTTGCTGCCTAGGCAAAATAGTTTCTTTCAAACTGTAATGATCAAGTAGTTGGGACTGGCTGCAAATCAAAATACTCATAGATGCATTCTATTAAATTGGACAAGTACACAGGAATGGGCCATGAGATGTCAACCATGAGGGGGCCAACATGCATGTTGTGTAATTAAGGAGTAATATGGAGCATAAAACATATTTTGCCTCAAGAGCATAACGTGTTATTTGCCACTTGTGGTGTGCTTTATCTAGCCACCTATGTGAGCATATCCATTTCAACTGAAAATCACGGGACCGCAACGAAACTTACTATAGGTGTTGCAAATTATGGTGGATAATTTCAACACTTCCAAGAACATTAATGAGAACCAACCAAGTCTCTGCCACTCCTATGGTGTGAACTCATAACACTCCACTTTTTGAATGGGGTGTTCCAATCAATACAATTCTATGCTTACTTAAGAATATTATTGCATATCAGGTGAATTTAGCGATGAGTCACTTCAATTACGACGGCCCTATGATTTACGTAAGACACACTACAAAGTGGTATGATATAACTGGTAGGGTTGCATTGGATTCCTGCATAGTTGGGCTGAGTGACCACAGATGCTCTTGGCTCCATCAGGCCTAGATGTAATACTTATTCACCGATATTTTCTCTCGTGTTAGTATAACTAATAACTGATCTGTTACCAAGTCAATTGGTTAGAATCTCCTGTCTCAGGCATAAACAGACACCATCCACACTAGTAACCTATACACATGCGCATCAAATATCTGGTGAATACTAGATAATTGACCCGGAGTCAGATCATCTGATGCTTCAGTGAATTGGAACATAGCATCCAATATAGCATTCAAAAAAGGTAACATAATCACTCCCAACAAATTCCCAGCGGCTCCTCTTACCTTACCAGATGCTGCAAACGCGATTGTAGACACATGCTCAAGCATCGAGTAACTGTCACGTGGAAGTGGTACTGTTTAGCATATCCCCCATACAAGTGTCTAGGTTCACAAGGAATAAGTCCCTTTTTACAACAAGTAACATCGACTTCTGATGAATGCAGTGATTGGTAATCTAAAGCAAGTTAACGAGCACTTCATGGACTCTGATGATTTGATCAGTACAACTTTCACACCTCGGCATTATGACCCAAGAAAATGATTGGATGGTGTTAACCTGATCAAGCTCACTGTACGATTAATTGTGCCTGACATGGGTCTCACACAAGTATTAGCACAAGATTAGACCAAGGTGATGTACTCAAGATGGTGATGCTGATTTAATGTGGATGGTGCTTCATGGATGAATAGCTGCTTCTGAGCTATGGGCAAGTTGAGTGTCGCAGGTGGCCTTGTTGGTGAAAATTACAAGCATTCAATGATGTTATTTACAATACGGCGAGTCCTCGATTATCGGAAAAGAGGCGATTTAGTACTAGCTCAAAACCTTGTCTTCCAATGGCGGCATTATCGCGGAATCTGTTCAGACAGAAGTCCTCCACGTAGCCAGAAACCCGAGATAGCGCACCCAGGGCGCTGAATTGAGCGGTCTGAACGAATGATGTTTTTGTAGGATCCGTGAGCTTTGGTCGATACACAACCTTTTCTTCCACGGCGAGAATGTTACTATATGTCATATTTTTGGTCGTGACGGTAAATGTCTTTGTCTTAGGATCAACCTCTATGGTCTCATGTGCATAGGAAATTTGATCTCCGCCCAAGAGCTGTAACAGGAGCAAGGTATACCAGTTAGCCAACTAGCGAGCCAAGGGATATTGTAGTAATCCATACCTTTCGCATTATGGTTGGTGTGCTCTGTTTCGCTGCCACAAGACGTTCGGTTGACAAGATACCAGTAGCTGGGTCCACTTCGACACCAATGATGTCCACGTGAAGTATATGAGGTGCGTTTTCATTGGGATATTTTCTCCACCACCCTGATGAGACCTGAGCCCAGCTATGTCTATTGGGTACAAAAGGATTGATACGTTAGAGGAATTCTTGGCGAAGATGCAGTTGATAATATTACTCGAAGGTATGGCTTGTTTCAAAGAACTTCATTAGAAATACAAATAAATGAGGGATAAAGCTGAGACAGTCCAAGCAGAGCCAAGGCACTTACAAAAGTCACCAACCGTTGCTAATTGTGCTGAGGCGCTTAATAAATATTGGTGATGGACCCAACCAACTCCACATTCTATTGGGGAACAAGATGACACACATTAAATTG
>MCFE01000606.1:0-53538 GCA_002104905.1 Basidiobolus meristosporus CBS 931.73 | reverse complement strand
CTTAGTACTGGTTTCCCATGGTCTACCTAGCAGAAGGTCAAAGTTTGCCTTCTGGCAGATGAAGAGGGGAAGCCAGACCTTGATTCCTTGTACCTCAATAGGGAACTTGTGCACTACACCGTAGAGTGGACTAGATCCTGAGTTTGCATCAGTCATGTTCCATCCAATATCTCTATCAACAGGCAGTAGCTCCTTGCTTTTAAGTGTCTTCCAGAAGTCTAGCGGCATAACACAAATCTCTGAGCCACTGTCAATATGGCAGTCAACAGGGTCATCATATATATACCCTTTCACCACAGCAGTTGCAACTGAGTAGAAGGTCTTATATTCAGTAGTGTTGTCATCCTTTTGGTGGTCTTCATGGTTTGTCTGAATTATATGAGTGTCCATATGTTCAACAGCTTGTCGTCTTGTTCTAAGCTGCTCATCAAAGGTCTTCCTAACAGATGGGGATACACTCATGATTTCTCCAACCGACAAAGTGAGGTTCTGCTTCAGCAGCTTCTCAGTAATCAGTTGAGGGCTTGAGTAGCTTGCTATCTTTGAGGTCATCTGAAAGTGAGGCAATGGATCTTGGGTGGGCAGCATACTAGGCCTCTTGTCAATAACAACTTCAGGTTCTTCAAATCGTGGTCTTCTAAGGATGGGTTTGGCAGGTTCTTCAGGGAGGTGTCTTTTGGTAGCAAAGGCATCAACTTCATATTGTCTGTTGTCAGAGCTGCTTGAATTCACTTTATGAGTCCCAATAGGGGCATCAACAGTAATCTTTCTGGTTGCTGAGTCAGATTTCTGGAAAAGGGCTCTCATCCCTCCTCTTCAGAAATTAGTGGGAATCCTTCTTCCTTCCTTGTCAGCAAGCATTCCATCAGCATCAAACTGTACTGCTCCTTCTCTGAGTAGCTGGCTAAGCTCTGAGCATTCTCGTCTGGCATGCTGAGTAGAGTCACACCAGATGCAGTGCCTGGGCAAAGGTCTTTGTCCCTCAGTAGCAACCTCAGCTGAGCCATTAATCTTGATGGCTAGCTTTTGTAGCTGTTCAGCAAGTTGGTCAATTCTGTCAGTAGTGTAGGTCTGATTGTCAGCAGCAGCACTCCTTGGCTCCTTGGTTGACTGGTCTGGCAGATTAGATGTCAGGAGTCTCATAAAGGTAGAAGTTTGCTTTGCCTCTAGGAGAACACATTTCGTTTCTGCAAAGCAAGGAATGCCAGACTTGTCATCCTTGGCAGCATGTAAGTCAACTTTCCTTGCCAAGTCCTGGGGAAGCCCTTGTGCAAGGTAAAGTGTCATGGTAAACTCAGTTATAGCCTGGGACTCTAGGAGTGGCTTGGCCATATCTTCATACTGTTGAATGAACTCTTCAAGTGGTAGCTTGGAAAGTCCAGTTCTTCCAAAGTGCCTGAGATCTTCAATTCCATAGTATATCTGGGGTCTACCATACTTGGTCTGTAGGTAGGTCTTCATTAAGGCCCAGTCAGTGAGAATGTCTCCTTGTCTGAGAAGCTTAGTGGTAATTTCATCGGTGCAGTAGTAGGGGAAGTCTTCAGCCATTTCTTGTTCAGATAGGCTGCACATCTTGCAGAGCTTCTCCCATTTGAATATGAAGCTCTCCACATTCTTTCCATCAAACTGTGGGGCTCCATGTGAGAGTGGTAATGGCATAGAGTTCATTTTTGGGCAGGTATGTTGGTGTTGTAATCTTGGTAATATCGGTAGTCTCTTTTCAATAGGTGGATAACAGCTCAAATCTTCAGGTAAATCTTGTTGGGTCCTAGGGAGCTTGTATGAACCCCCCACATTGGGTGCCAAATATGTGGTGGTGTATAGGTCCAAGGGAGAGATACGTCCAACACTTCTCAAGTGTTTTGTGTGTGGGGTGTTCACTGGGTGCAATAACCTCTGGCAAAAGCTTGCTAGGAATACTTGGGTTCTGTCTCTAATCTAATGTGAAGGGGAATAAAGCCACAAGCTTGTCAAGGGAAAACTATTGAGCTACAATCCCCAACTTAGTTGGCGTCTTAACAAAAGTATGTGCTGGGTTCAGCGTCCTTTGAGATGACAATGTACTAAAGCTTCCAAAGTCAAAACAACTGTAAACTCCACCAGCAGGGACTTGATAAGAATGCAGCTGTGGTCAATAGTTACAAAGACAGAAAAGTATCTTTGCCTGTACAAGAACAAACTTGGGAAAGAATCAAATATAATAAAAGATACCTACTCTGAGTATTCCTCACAAGTAGTGCCTCCAAGGTCAGTTGGCTGTCAGCGCGGTTTCCTGGGAGTGTCCTGTGGTCTAGGGTTGGAAGTTCAGTTAGCAGCAGGTAGCAGTGATCACACTAATCAACAAGTCGGTATATTGATAAAAGGGATGATGATTTATTGTTGAGGGATAGCCTCCCTTATATACTTTTCTCACTGGCTAAGTGATTACTAATCATGGTGTTCCAGAAGGTTCCGGAGTTCAATAGAAATCTTAATGACATCAGAATGACCTAAGAATGTTCTAAGTAGGTGCCGGAAGGTTCTAAGAGGCACAGCACATCCAACCAATCAGGAATCAGTATTCTGAAACCTGTGCAACATGGGGATACCATATATGGTATGGAAATGGTAGGGATGGTGACACGGGCTGATCATGTGTCACGGGTACTGGCGCGGGTACTTGCCTAATATAGAAGTACTTATAGCTAGTAATCTTACATAAAGTGAGGGGTAACTTATGCAATAAGGTAAGCAGGTGTGATAGTCAACCGGCTTATGGGATAGTACTGATTGGGTAAGACAAATGGGATAAAACTAAAATAAGTGTAGTAGAGATATAGGGAAGTAGAAAATAAGGGAATGAGCACATCTGTCAGTGGGTGTCATTGTCACCCCACTACAGCGGTCCAGACTGGAAAAGTCAATGTTGGATCCGTTCAAGTTCTTGCCAAATGATTTTAGTATGGCCCAAGTATCTATGATGAGCCTTCATACAGATATTTGGGCACTACTGATTAATCTAGCAGAACTAGATACCTCAGAGAGTTGACAAAGATGGAAGAATTTGAGTAGAAAGCTGTGGCATGAGTTCTACATCAAGATGCCAGCCAATGTATGTAAGAAGATATATAACAAGACAAGTATTGAAATCAAAAATGAGCTGAGAGTGAGGGGATTTGACAAAGAAGCCACGCGGGAATGATTTTGCGTGCAATTTGCACAGTACGGGCCGGACATGTCCCTTTGTGCCTCAACTTTGGGAACCAAAGAGATTTTGAATGAGTTTTTGCCTCAATTAACTAATGTACTACGTGATATATTAGTAGAGCTAAGTGGCTTCCAAGAGCAATATACACAGGACTCATCCAGGCAACAGCTCCAAAGTATTAGACAGAGGGTAAGTGAATACCATAAAGAATCAGATGGTGAGCTTCAGGAGGAAGAATACAGACCGCAAGCAACATTGTCCAGATTGTACCAGCATGCCTTGCTAGATTCCCAACCATCTCTTGCAACCACAGTGCGCTGGCGCATGTCAGTCCAGACCATGCCAACACCCTTTACCAGAATCCCCCGCATTGAGTTAACGTGCATTGAGTCAACACGTGCGCTTCAGAGCAAAACTACAAGAACTTGCCAAACTGCTCATTTAGACACAAGTCCATTGGAGTGGACCAAGTTGCGTCAACATGCAGCATCACATTGAACGCAGCCAAGGGCCATCTTAACGCATCAAGGAGCACCTGCACGTGCTGTTTTGCCTGACCATCAGCAAGTTACTTCTGGTGAACTGACTGATGATGACCAACATGAAGTGCCTCAACCACCAGAGCCCTTGGCAAGTAAAAGAATGCGTCAGCGCGTGGCACTACAGGCTGGTTCAGTTGGTTCAGTTGGAGCAATTCAGCGCAGCCAAGCTACAGCATTGCACTAATGAACTAGGAGGTAAAATACTGACTACAAATACACAAGTAGCCAAGATGATAGTCAGCCAGGAAGTAGTGTAGGTGTGGAAAGTGAGTCACTACCAAATGCTTCAGTAGTAATCCCTTTGAGAAAAAAAACCAGGAGAAGATGATGCAATTGCTTTGAATTGCTAAAATTTGTAATGATCCCAACAACCCATTTTTTTTGCAATCCAAATCAAGCCATTGCAAATCAGTGATCATCAAATTTTTGATATAAGTAATATCAAGGTCATCTCACATTTGAGACAGAACCCCTATAAATAAACACCCTGCATATATATACGTCATCTGTAATACCAGTGCAGCTATTGGATCTGTTTTGCACCAACACAATCGCTCATGTGCTAGCTATGACACCTTGTCCAATCACTAGGATCAGGGATTTACTTGCTCAATGGGCAAAATGGGATATTTGATGGCAAATCAGGTAGCTTTTTTAGTAGTCAATGAGCCAATTGGGGGCTGCCAGCTTCAGGATACTTTTGGACCAATTAACCACTGAGATACTGTCCAATTGGAGTGGGGGTAACCAAAATGGTAAGTATCAGTGTAGTTTATAGTGTGATACACATTTATTTCCATTTACATTAAAGAAACATATCCAAATACTGGATTTTACCTGCCATAATAGCGGTATCCAATTGCACACATGATGCAAACATTACAAGTTGGCACAATCATTGGTGCCAACCTCATTGTGTCAGATTGTGCCATAGTGAGCAAGATTGTCCTGCAAAGTGCAAGATTGTCCAAGAACAATCCTGCATTCTGGTAGCTATAATATTACACCCTATCGTCCTTTACAACCACAGATTGCACTGCGTGCCCTGGCACGGTATGGTGGAACAAGTCTATTGTGCCCAGAAAAAACCTGCTATCTTGCTGATGGCTGGGGTATCTCCAGTGCAGATAATAATATGCACTTTTACATGACAGCCATTTACTGTTATTGTGCTGGAAAGCATGCAGAATTTATCCAGGTTGGATGGTGATTTAGGCCCAGATACCAGTGAGACTACCATTGGATTATTCCTCTGGTACTGTAAGATGGGCAGTAGGTTCAGATTAATGAGAATCAGTGGCCAGCAGGATTTGCTGGTAGAGTACTTGTTAAGTGAGAATCCATCAAGTGCTAAGGCAAAGGCATAGTCATACATACCTTCAAAGTAGCTCTTGCTTCTTAGCTGTTTGTAATGTTTGCCATCAAATATATTGGATATGTTTGCACATGCTTGATACTGGGTGCAGCACTGTGTAGCTTTGCAATATTTGTTAGACTGCATTAGCTTCCTCAGATGGGGTATCACCAAAATATATCTAGAGTGTGAACAATATATCCCTCAATGGCAGTGGATTCCTGACAATTTGGACATGTTGCAATGGTAGCATTTTTGGATATGAATGCTATGCAACTGTTAACACGTGCTTGAATCAGGACAGTGTCTGGATCATATTTTGCCAGCTGCATGTCAGTTGTCCACTTGTACCATTACATGGTAAGTTGCATCCCAGAATGATTTTGGCAAAAAGTAGTAGTAAAATCCTTAAAGCCCCCATTACAGATATTAGTGGAATCATGCCACTTCTCCAGCCACATTATTACATCATTCACCAGTAGATGGATCACTGGGCTCACTTGGCTCTATTGAGTATTCTTGGCGTTTGTTTCAATGCGTGCTGTCTCATTGCATATTGGGATTTGACCAGGCTCATATGTGGTACTGTTGTTAGGGGAGATAGGCTCACAATCCATCAGTGAACCTTCTTTGTCAGAGTTATCACACAGCATGCCATATTTAGAAGGCTGAGGTGAGCCTAAAGGCATCACAAACTCACCTGACTCAGTTTGTGCAAGGTGACAAGGATGGCCAGGTGCTAATATAGAAGTATCAACTGGCCAGCAAGATAATGTTGGTACAGTAGTGACCAATGAATGGTCAAATATGACTTGTGTGGCAAAACACTGGCCATGATCCTTATAATACTTCCTATGCTGTCTGCATGCTTTATAGCTGAGAGGCTTGCTACAATAGTCACATGGTCTTTTTTCTCTTCTCTTACAGTGTTGGGTTAAAGTAGTCTTGTCCATGGGAAAAACAGTTTGACCTCTGACAATGTGATGCTATTATATCACTTTTTGGTCAATACTCATGTGAATTTAAGACAGTCTTGTATTTGAGACATTGCAACTACATGAATGTAAAATTCAAAGATGACATGCTATAGTAAGCATTAAAAATAAAATTGTGGCACCACATACTTGTGTGTATGTAACACTATTTCCCATTTAGTTTGACTCACTTCCATTTATATGCCACCAAAAAACAAAGCAAAGTTATCTGCTCATACCAAAGCATTAATGAAGTAATTAGGTTCAGTGGCTGATAGGATAGATGTAATGGCCCAGAGAAATCAGGAAATAGACTAGAAAAATGACCAGAAAATATGTGTAGAGCAATCAATATCCCAGGTAGAGAAAGCAGTATCTTTGCTGCAAAAAAGGGACTCAAGTAGCTCAATGTCACAGCCAAGAATTGGGCCATTTCCCAATCTAACAGCTGAGGAACACCATAGAGTGTTTGAAGCACAATAAAAGTGCCCAAAGATAAAGCCCACAGAAAAACCTATCACAGCATGGGAAGGAGACAATGTGGTGTTTATACCTAAGCCTAAAAATCATTGAAGATCTGTGAAGCCATTAGGAACAATAATGAAATGTGGGCTAATATTCAAGAGGTTGTCAGAAGTCTAGCATGCCATCACCTTAAGGCCAGCATACCATGGGACCATCAGGAATTCAATGCCAAGCAGAATGCACTTGACTAGTTCCATGAGCTTTATCCTGGATTCAAGTAAGCAAACAGATTTTGGGCCAGTCTTGGTACAAGTTTCTTGAAAACAGAAGTCTTGGATTCTCATTGAGACATATGATGCAAAGCAATTATCAACAAATCAAGGAATTTCTTACATCATTCAAAGTTCTTGCTGATATGCCCACAAATCAATGCACAAATTTAAAAATAAGGCCTTGAAGTTTATACTGCATGACTGCACACTTTTCAGAAAAAGCAAACATGGAGTTGCTTGACAGTATATATATGACAAGCATGATCAAGAGGAGATCATTCAAGAATTGCATGATTCTGAATCAGGAGGTCACAAGAGAATTACATCAACATATGCAAAAATCTCCTTATGGTATTTTTGGCCAATTCTATACACCAACACAAAAGAAAATGTGAAATCATGTATTCCATGCCAAAGAAGAGACAACCAAAAGGTGCATGAACTACTTCATAGTATAAACACGTCTTATGCTTGGCAAATTGCATATGTTGATATTATACATTTGCCAAGAGCAACTGCAGGATATAAGTATGTAGTGGACTGTTGTGATAACTTTACTGGCTGAATAGAGGCTAGAATGCTGAAAAAAGCCAATGAAAAAGCAGTAGCAAGATTTCTTAAAGAAGATGTGTATCTCAGACATGGCTCAGTTGGCACCCTTATTGGAGACAGTAGAGAATGTGGATCTTATGAAATACAAGCACTGGCAACAAGGTATGGAACCAAGCCTATATATATTGCACCATATCACCCACAAGCAATTTCACCAGCTGAACATGGATATTCTGCTTTTGCAAACACCTAAGCAAAGCTTAGCTGTGGAGAACACAGCAAGTGGGCAAAAAACTTTCATGCAGCAATTTGGGCAGATAGAGTTATGGTTAAAGAAGTACAGGGTATACACCATTTTTTTAATATATGGACATAAGGCAGTTTTGCCAATAGACATATCTTTTGAGAATTGGCTTACCCTCCTGTGGAAACCAACCATGACAACATCAGAGCTATTGTTAGCAAGAGTACAACAGATTCAACAAGCTCATACTCTGCAAAAGAATGTAACAGAAAACCTGAAGAAATCCAGAATGGCTGGCAAGGAGTACTTTGATGCTTGAAAATGCCTAAGAAAAATATTGTTAGAAGGAGGTGAATAGATACTGCTTCACAAAACCAAGAGCCAGAGAAACAAGGCATCCAAGCTGGATATGCAATGGCAAGGTCCCTACAAGAACATACATGCAAACAAAAATGGATCTTACAAATTAGCAGAACTTGATGGTGCACCACTTGCACTGGCACAACCTGGTGACAGATTGAAGAAGTTCCATAACAGAAGTAATAATGAGGGCATTATTTCTCAAAGTTAGGGGAGACTTGTGGTAATGGAAAGTATTCCATTACTACAATGTCTCAAAACCAATATTGCTCTCATTTCCTTATTTTGCATTTTGCTACTGTAAAACACATGTGAAAGATCAAGAATTTCTAACTTCAAAGAAAAAATACTCCAGACCCTGACACAAAATCTACCCAAGAATACTATGTCATGCAGTACACTCAGTAGTCAACATATGTTTCAAATTACAGCACATTTGAAACAGTACTTGAGGAGTTATGACCAAAAGAGTCCATTATATATATTGGGCCTCTATAGCTAGGATTACTATGGGAACTTGGACCACATGTAACTTTTGAAGCAGCCAATCAAATTATATGATATTCTCACAGGTGCTGCGTCTATGTCTGAACTGTTCCACTGCAAAATTTTAGCTTTGTATCATGTGTATTGCTTGCACAATTGCCCAAAATCTTTGATCCTTCAGAATTTTCATATATATGACTTCCCCAGCTGAAAAGTAAAAGACAGCTTCTTTTTACAGAATCTCCATACTACAATTACAAGTTTAAAGGTTATAAAACTTCCCCTGCATCACTTGCACTGTTGAGTATTCTGACTTTGATTGGTACTACATCAGTAAAGAGACTGCAAAGCTCACAAGAATCCAATCTAAGTTCTACAAGAAAACTACCACTTTTCTGTTGGAACAGTCCCCTCTAAGAAACCCCTTTAGTCTAAAGACCCCTTTAGAGACCCCTTTAAGAAGCCTCTCTACTCTAAAGAAGCCCCTTTAGGCACCCCTTTAGTGTAAAGTCCACTTTAGAGACCACTACAAGAAACCCCCTTACTCTAAAGACATCCCTTTATAGACCCCTTTAGGTCCAAAGACCCCTTTAGAGACTTCTACAACCCCCCTTTAGATTAAAGGGGAGTTTAGAATTTCCATATTAGGAAATATTTTCTCAGAAAGAAAAGTGACTTCTAAATAAGGAGAAGTTACTAAAAAAGAAAGTAAGCCCAATAGGTGACAGAAGATCAGAACACTGTTGTAGAAGTGAGAATCACCGCCTATAGTATATTTTGAGCCTAAGATTGAGGATATTAGTGAAAGTTATATCTTCTGTTGGTACATCAAACTCCCAATAAACGATTTCAGTATTAGCATACTGGAAGTTGTTGTATATTGTTGACTAGCCTCTACATTGTAGAAAAAGCCCCAAACTAATTGTAATACAACACAATTCTTCACCTGCCAGTCTTTGCCAAAAATTATGGCAGTATTTAATTCCTTTTTGTCAAGCACTACTTGTGAAGATGAGCTGCAGACTTTTGGTATACGTATCTATATTCCAGAACTCCATTGTACGCATTGTGATAGTCTTTTGGGTTCCTGATATTGTTGCTTTATCTGTCAGTGGGAACTCCATTCTGTCAACAGTAGGGGATGTGAAGGCAATGGCAGACAAATTTCCATCTCTGCAAGCTTGACTACCTCACTGGAGTGCAGCTAAACTGGCTGAATGTCAGACTCTTGTGAAAGCAGCAGTTTTCTTGTTAGTTTTTCATCTTGACTAGTTTAGGACTCAGCATGCTCTGGGCAAATAGAGATAATTGATATGAACTGCAACATTTTGCTCATGCTTCCCAGTCTCCAGCTTGGGTGAACTTTTTTCTTTTGACTTTTACCCTTATCACTGCCAAGTCTTATGCTGCTACTTTGACCAAATGCTTCTTGTGTTGTACTAGGTCATCTGTTAGATGAATGCTGCATTGGTGCATCAATAATTGCCTTCTTGTCTCTTACTGGCTCTCTACTGGCAACCTGATGCATCTTTGCCTATTGATTTGAGCTTGCAGCTTGACTTGTGATGGGCTCATGAGAAAGCCACAGGTTTTATCACAGCCAGTTACTTCACTGCTACTTTGAGGTAGTGTTTGTTGTATTGAGCTATATTCTTTCCTTAATGTATGTAGCACGGATACATCTGTTTCTGCCTGCTAGTCCCTTGCAGATACAGCTCTGGCTGCCTGATGTTTTGTTGCTAGTTGTTTGGAGTTTTCAGCCCTGCTTGTGGCAAGCTCTTGAAGAAGCCACTGGTTTTTTGCTGTGGCACCCTGGGTTTTCTGTCTATGTTGGTCTCTGCTATGCTTGAGATACTTTCTCAGTTTACTAACACTGGCACTAAATCTATTTGCATGCTTGAATCCAGGATAGTGCTCATGACACAGATCAAGCTTATTGTTCCTGAGTTTTGAGTTTCTGATGGTCCCAAGGTTTGTCATCCTAAAGGTGATGCCAGGCTAGACTTCTAGCAGCTTCATAAATATGCACATACACTTTGGCATCACATTCCAAGGCTTCACAGATTTTCAATGTCTTCTGATTTTTAGGATTGGCTATAAAGAGCACAGTCTCTGCCTCCCATGGTGTCATATATATTTCTGTGAGCTTTATCTCTGAGCACTGTTGTTTTGCTTCAAAGACTGTATGATGATCCTCTACAGGTGAGTCAGGAAATGGCTCAAATCCTGGCTCCAACATTGAGCTACCTGATATCTTTCTTTGTTATCCAGATTCTGTATTCTCTGCCTGAAATATTGATTGCTCTACATTGATTATCCACTCTTTCTGTGTCTGGATTATTTCCTTGTTTCTCTGAGCCACTGAAACAATCCCATTAGCCAGTGCACATAACTAACCTCATTAATGCTTTGACATGTACTGACACAATACTTACTAATATTGGTGGTGGTGATGTTGTGATGGTCATTTGCTGGTCTTCTACCAAAGGTACTGCAATTGCTGCATTTGCACTTATTTGAGCATTAATGATCAGACTGTTGCTCAGCAGAGATTTTCTGTTTCCTACAGGACTGAGAGCCAGAGGAGTCAGCACTATTACCTTTAGAAGGTAGACTGACCTCTTTTGGAAGTAGCCCTGCACGTTGCACTGAATGCCAGAGCAAGCAGTTGTACATCCATTCTTCTGCTGTTGCCAGCAGTGTGGTATGATTGGGAACCAGACAATATTGCGGTATTTTTTGGCAGCATATATGTGGAGGTGAGTCAAACCAAGTGGGAAATAGTGTTGCATATACATGTGTATGTGATACCAAAGCTGTATGAGTCATCACTAAATCTTACATTAATGTAGGTGCAATGTCTCAGATGCATGTCTGTGATATACCCCATGGACAAGACTACTTTGACTCAATACCTTAAGAGAAGGCAATGGCTAGCATGTGGCTATTGTAGCAGGCCTCTCAGCCATGAAGCATGCAGATGGCATAGGATGTATTACAATAATGACAGCCAGTGTTTTGACACACAAGTCATACTTGAACATTTATCAGTCACTACTGCTCCAACAATAATTTACTGGCCATCTGATACTTGTATAAAGGCACCCAGCCATACTTATCACCTTGCTCAAGCCAATTTGGGTGCATTTGTGATGCCTTTTGCCACACCTCAACCTATTATATATTGCCTGCAGAGAGATAGCTCCAAAGAAGACTCACTAATGGATTATGAGCCTATCTACACTGACAGCATTACCCTGCATGAACCCAGCTAACTTCCCATATGCAATGCAACAATTCACATGGAAGAAAATGCCAAGGATACTTTGTGGAGTCACATGAACCCAGTACTCCATTTGCTGTTGAATGATGCAATAATGTGATACAGGGAATCTGTTGAAGCAAGTGCTTTCCATAGGCCACAATGTGTGTGCTCTTCAATAGTATCTCTATACTAATGACCAAGTTGCACATGGGGCATTTGAAGCTAAATGAACCCTTTAAGAGACTGGAGAAATATAAAGAATTGGCAAGATATTGGAGAGTATTCAATACCTGAAATATTTCTTGCAAGCTCCACTCAATATCCATATGCATATGTAACAATACAAATGCAAGGATTGGATGCACTCAGTGCATGTTTATGCAAATCACCATCAGAGGCAAAACCTACCCAGAGTACATTGAAAGCATTGGGAGTCACATGTGGAGATTGAGGGAATATCTACTCAGAAGTGGAGCAACTTGATGCATTGATAGCTTTTATGTCTGGAGTTTGCATTGGAATTTGAGCATACATAATACAAGCATAAAGCTGAGTGTGTAGATCTCTGCTCCTACTGCATCCATTATGTCCACTCCATCTTGCTTGGTGGGTGGAGATTATTGAATCTTGCTTCACCTTTTGGGAGTTTCCAGTGGTGCAGATGTGTGGGCAAATAGGAAAACTAGTCAAGTTAAAAGTACTATCAAGTCCCAACTTCATCAAGATTATTACCTTTGAGTCTATCATGGATGTGTGGAGTTGTCACATGGAGGACAGCCAAGGAGAGTTGGAAAATACTCAGGACAGATGTATCTATGGAGACAGCTATGTCCTTGACATTACAAGACTAAGCAGCCCCAAATTGTGGGTGATCAGCTAACTAACACAATGTTATATTGGCCACAACATGTAGCTAAATCCTCTTATGACAGCTTTACCAATGTATATTGGGTTTCTTCTAGGCACAGGCCAATTTCTACACAGGTCAACACAGAACTCTTGCAAACAAGAGCCAGAGTGTACAACCAAAAATGGCCTTGTCAAAAGAGTGCACACTGAAGGTAACAATCTGGACTCCTCAGGCTCTCAGTCATATAAGCAACTGGGAATCTCTGTGGGGGTGCAAGCTGACCATATTGCTGAGGTAGACAAGAATGTAGCAAAAGCAGTACCTCAGTTGAAGACCAGCAAGTGGTCATTGCAACATGACCACCACCTGTATTTGCAAGTATGTTGTCATCCCATACCACAGCATCAGTGAGGCAAATAGGTGCAGTGGCTGATAGGATAGATGCAATTGCCCAGAGAAACCAGGAAATAGTCCAGAAGCAGGATGACCAGATAATACACTAAAGCAATCAATATCTCAGGTAGAGAAGGCAGTATCTTTGCTGCAAAGATGGAACTCAAGTAGCTCAATGCCACAGCAAGGAAATAAACCATTTCCTGAAGTAAAAGTAGAAGAACACCATACAGTCTTTGAAGCACAACAACAGTTCCAAAAGATAAAGCATACAGAGAAACCTATCACAGCATGGCAGGGAGAAAATTTAGTGTTTGTATCAGAGCCTAAAAATGAAGTGACATTGAAGATCTCTTATGCCATTCAGTGTGATAATGAAGAGTGGACTAATACTCAAGAGACTGTTTGAAGTCTAGCATATCAACAGCTAAGGGCCAGCATACCATGGGACCATCAGGAACTGAAGGCTAATCAGAATGAACTTGACTTGTTCAATGAGCACTATCCTAGATTCAAACAAGCAAACTGATTTTTGATCCAGCAGTGGTATGCTAAGAAAGTATCTCAAGAACAGTAGAAACTATCAAAGGCAGAAGAGCAAGGGGGCTATGGCTAAAAATCAATGGCTTCCTCAAGAGCCCATTACAAGTAGTGCTAAAAGCTCCAAACAAGCGTCAAAGAGACATCAGGTTGCTGGAAGAGTGCTGATAAGGGAAAAGCAGGTAGACACAGATGCACCAGCAAAACACTTACCAAGGAAAAAGCATGGTTTTACTCAAGAAGCATTCAATCAAAGTAGCAATGAAGGACCTGGCACTGATAAAAACGGTGACTACCTCAGGAGCCTGTCATAGCATAGGCTGAGAGCTCAAAGCTAGTGGGAAAGAAGCATCAGGTTGCCTGCAGAGTGCCAGCAAGGGACAAGCAGGCCAATACAGATGCATCACCACAGTACTTATCAAGGAGAAATCATAGTTCAATACAAGAAGCATACAGACATAGTAGCAGTGAAAGACCTGGCAGTGATAAAGGAAAAGGTATGGGAAAAAGTCTACCTAAGCCAGAGACAAGGAAGCATGAGAAAAAGCTGCAGTTCTTGTCAAATAATACCGTATGGAAGGAACAGACTGAATCCCATTGTAGCCTAGAAGAATTACGAACAAGAAAATAGCTGCTTTAACAAGTGTTTGAAGGACAGCTAGTTGAGCTACACTCCAGTTAGGTAGATGAGTTTGCTGAAAAAGGTAATTTGTCCACCACAGCCTCCACATCCTCCATTGTTGACAGAGTGGAGATCCCACTGACAGGCAGAGTAACAACATTAAGAACTCTAAAGTTTATCAAAATGCCTTCAGTGGGATTTTCTTACATCAATAGACAAGCCAAGATGTTACAGCACGTCTTCAAGAGCAGTGCTCAAGAAAATGCATTTGAACATGGCAAGGATTTAGTACAAAGACTGGCAGATGAGGTGCTAGACCTTTCAGTGGCAGATGAAGACTGGTTGTATGGTAGCCAGCAAACAAGCAGTGGTATAATGCTGTTGGGTTCCCACCTAAGTCATGGAAAGAGAGCAATACAACAGAAATACATATAGGTATGTGAATTTTAAAGGAATTATTTGTTGAGTGTGGGGTTGGGCCTCATGTTAGTGTAGGGAATTGGGAATAGTATGGGTTAATACAATTGGCAATTGAGATAAAACCAAAGTCTCAATGGAAATTAACTATTCTGTAAGTATGAAAAGTAAGAGAAATGGTTGAGTCAGGAAGTTGGGAGTGTGAAAAAGAGCCAATAGCCAAAAAAAGGAAAAATGTTGGCAATAGAGTGTCCTTGACCAGGAAGTCAGAAAATTGGCAGCTAACCAACAAAAAGCCACTCTTGTATTGTTGTAATGAGGAATTTTGACTAATTTTTTTGTGAAATCTAGAGTGCAATTGTTTCTTGAGAGTCTTTGCATGGTGTCCTGATGGGACCAATACCTCTTAGTCATACAACTTGGAGTCTTTGCTGCCCTTTTGACAGGACCATCACATTAATTTTACATAGGTAATATGTACATATTAGCAGCAATACATGGCAGATGGCAACTTTGTAAGTATCACACTGAAATGCCATAGAGTTGAGGTGAGAGAAGTATGTCAATTGCAGTACATGTGCATTTAGGTTGAAGTTGGTAAGTAGGCAGCCATAGAGTTCTTTGATTCAAATAACTTATTGACAGCCTATAGTAGTGATGGGTAAGCTAATAATTTGGGGTGATTCTGCAATGGAACAAACAAACTGTACTAGGGAAGGTAGCAAAAGGAACTAACACTTGGTAAGTTAGTACAGTGGCATTACAGAATATTAGTTGTTGGCCTTCATACTACCATTATAACAGCCATCCACTTTAAGGTTGTTTAGATACTATCAGGTTCTTTCCATATACAGTATTTGCATGTACTAGCTGGTTGATTCCACAACAAAAGTGTACACTGCAATAAGACTTTCTGAATGCTCTACAAATCCTGTTGAATAACTGCCAAAACACCATCAGGTGTACTTACCTGTACATCAATAGAAACAGCAAAGCACTTTCACAACTCCATTTTAACATTGTAAGCAGGGCCAACAATCAAGCAGCCAGCAATATGAGAGCATCACTGCATGATTTTCACTATTAATCTGGATTGGATCCACCTGCAGAACCAAACCAAGGCCAACTAAATGGAGCCTTCATATTCAGCAAGAATGACTTAATGTCATGATAAAACCAGATTAGGGTGTAAGCAGAAAATATCCTCACAGTACATTCAGAGACTGACATGGGCACCATGAGTACTCAGTCATGAGCCTGCAATATTATTGACCTTGATGCAAACCATATTCCATGAGTACCTAGACAGGTGTGTAGTAATCTACCTGGATGCAATATTGATATACTTCAAGACAGAGGAGGACCACTTGTTGCACATTAGAGAAGTCTCAAAGAAGCTAAGTGAGAACAAGCTAAATGTCAAGCTAGCAAGGAGTGAGTTCTTCCAGGGACATATTACTGTGAGACTGCCTTTTAGCCACTCAAGAATGAGCTTGCCTAGCTGCCAGGCTTAGGAGTAACTGACTTTGCCAAGGAGCTCATACTTCACATAGATCCTTCAGATTATGCAGTTGGTGAAGTACTAAGCCACAAATATGAAGATAACAAATAGACTTGTTCTACTGGACAGTGCCATAGAGTACCAGCATGTTTACAGTGCCAGATTAATCTGGTGCTTTATGGCACTATCTGGGGTTAAACCTCTACCATGATGCCAGCAGTAGGGTGAAGTTGCTAATGGATTTCATCCATTTTTTTGCAGGTATACAGATGGTATTTTCCTGACATCATAAGGTGTTTTTTGATCCAATTTTCAGTTGCAATTCTTGATGAAGTAGTGGTCAGTTAGCAAACAAACTTAGCACAGATGCCAGTTGTCCTAGTCTCCTTCTGGAAAATACTTTTGCTTGTTAACTCAATAGCTAGTACCTGAGATATCAGCTGTGGTAGTCCCAAGAAACTAGAATTTCAGCTGATAATATGATGGTTCATCAATTGCCATGTATACCTCCATTATGTTGCAAAATTTATCTGCAAGCAATGGCTTGGTAATTTTATTGCTGACCTACTCACAAGTTCAATTAATCAATAGGAAATCTGTTGAAATATTGGACTATTTGGTATAATTCAGCAGCTAAAAATTTACTTAACAATTCTAGCCTAGTCTTAGTCACTGTAGGACTCATTTTCTGCCTTAACTTTGCCACTTTCTCCAGATATATGATCTTATGATTATTCCCCTATAGTCAAGGTCAAATTAGCACTATTACCAAACATTATGTACTAACCCTGAAACTGTTACAGAATGCTCCTGAATATTGAGAAACCCTCCCTACTTAGTGTTGCAGCTGTAGTACTTCTACAAAGGTATAAATACTGAGCTTCTTTATGAATAAACAACGGTTCAACTATTATCACTATTTCTTGATAAGTTCCTTATATCCAAATCACTTCTTGAATTGCAACAGGTTATGAGCCCCAATTGCCTTAATCTATTCTAAAGATGACTTCTACCAGCAAACAAAGCAATACCAACATCTTCCCTGTAAAAGAGAGGTTTGATGGGAAGAACTACAGACTTTGGAGAATCAAGATGCAGATCCACCTTGAGGAAAGAAAGCCTTGGAACATAGTAACAGGAAAGGAAGTTGAGCCCAAAGGAACAGCAGAAGTTGTGGAGAAGTTTCAAGAGAAGGAGAGAAGGGCCTTCAATGCCATATGCATCAATGTGCAAGACTCCTTCATTGGACAAATCCATGCCTCAAATACTGCCAACGTAGCATGGGAATCCTTAGAGAAGATCTTTAGAGCAAAGTCAGTATCAAGCAAGCTTTATTTGAAACAAAAGTTCTTCAACATGAGGAAGAAGCCAGATGATGACATGCTACAACTCATTACCAGAATGGAGACACTTGCAGAAGAACTTTACAGAATTAATGCTGGTGTAGATTATGAAGAAAAGATACTCTGTCTGCTTTGCAGCCTACCAGACAAGTATGAGCCACTCATACTTTCTTTTGAAAGCAGAGAAGACAACTTGACTTTAGACTATGTCAAAGGAAGACTTCTCCATGTAGAACTCAGACATAATGATCAAGCAGAGAAAATCAAAGATAATGCTTTATTCAGTTCAGAAAGGCATACAGAAAAGAAGGGAAAGCAACCAAACCAAAGAAAACCAGGCTGCTGTAACTACTGTAAGAAGCCAGGACACTGGGCAAGAGAATGCAAGAAGAAACAAGCAGACAAAAAACAGAAACTAGAGCAGGCAAACCATATAACTACTGATGAACAGTTATTTGTAACTGAACAAGAGAGTGCAAGTAACCAATGTAATGAATGGTATATTGACTCTGGAGTATCACAGCATATTTGTGGTATAAAGGATTGGTTCAGCAACTTAAAGACTATTCCTGTAAGAAAGGTTTATCAGGGAGATAACTCTGCCTTGGAAGCTACCGCCAGTGGGTCTATACAACTAAATATGAGTGATAACTCAGGGGCAACAATGGCAAAACTGACTGACATACTTTATGTACCTGGAATAGCTAAGAACCTACTCTCAGTCAGTAAAGCAACTACTCAGAGACTGAAATTTGTTGTTACTAAGCTGAGCTGCTCAATATTGAGTGAGAATGGACAAAAATTAGCTTTGGGAATCAGAGATCACAATATATACAAGTTACAATGCAAGATCATTGTACCTGAGTATGTCAACATTGCTGAAACTGATGAAACCAACTGGGAGATGTGGCATAGGAGGCTAAGACACAAAGGGGAACAGAAAATGAGCCAATTAGTGAAAAATCAGCTTATTTTGGGCCTAAAATACTCAATTCTGATCAAATTTAATGTTTGTAAGGGATGTTCATATGGCAAACAAGCTAGGCAATGTTTCAAGAGCTCAGAAGGCATCAATACCACTGAAATATTGGCTATTGTACACTCAGACATATGTGGCCCCATGAGAACACTGTCCTTTGGAGCCAAGAGATACTTTATGACGTTTATTGATGACAAGACTAGATATACATGAGTGTACCTCCTCAAAACAAAGGATGAAGCTTTAGAGACATTTAAGCACTTCAAGAACATGGCAGAAACACAAACTGGGTGTAAACTGAAGGTACTACAAAGTGACAATGGAGGAGAATACTGCTCCAAGGAGTTTGCAAAATACTGCTTGTCTACTGGTATACTTCAACAGACCACAATTCCTCATATTTCACAGCAAAATGGAGTAGCAGAACATGCAAACAGAACAATAGTAGAGATGGGAAGATCTATGCTACATGATAAGGGAATGGACTACAGGTTTTGGGCTGAATCTGTTGCTACCGCTGTATACATCAAGAACAGATGCCCAACAGCAGCACTACATGACTCTACAGCTTTTAAAGCATATGCAGGCAATAACCAGATCTCCAGCACCTCACAATCTTTGGCAGTGATGTTTTTTATCACATCCCTGACAAAAAACACTCAAAGTTGGAACCAAAGAGTAGGAAAGGGATCTTTCTTGGGCATTGTTAAGATACCAAAGGGTATAGAGTGTATGATGGCAAAATTCAGAAGCTGATCAAGAGCAGAGACGTTGTATTTGAGGAGATTCAGATCAGAAAGCCACAGAAATCATTGGCCAGCTGCCTGATGATGCAATCAACACAAATGAAGAAGATATATACCAAATCCAGCCCGAGATGGAAGATACTTCTACCAGTTCCAGAACAGAACAGATTATCCCAGTTAGGAGATCTACCAGAATAAGAAATGCCCCTGGATCCTGGTGGCAGACATCCAATGATCATGAAGAAGCTTATTTTGCCTTATGTGCCAAGCCTCAGAATCTGGAACAGGCAATGCAAGGTCCTGATGCTACTAAGTGGCAACAAGCCATGCAGGAGGAGTGCCAATTACTGATCAATGCAAAAACAGGGGAACTGATATATTTACCAAATGGGAGAAGGCAATAGGAAGTAGATGGGTCTACAAGATCAAGATAACCTCAAATGGTGCTGTTGATAAGTACAAGGCTAGATTGGTAGCTAAAGGCTATTCCCAGATCCAGGGACTAGACTTTAAGGAAACATTTGCTCCAGTTGCCAAGTTTAACTCTATTAGGACAGTTCTAGCCCTGGCAGCTGTACACAGTTTAGATCTACACCAAATGGATGTCAAAACAGCCTTTCTAAATGGGGATTTGCAAGAAACTATATATATGGAGCAACCAGAAGGTTTGGCCAATCCAAAAGGCCCCCATAAGGTTTGCAAACTTAGAAAACTGTTGTATGGGCTTAAGCAGGCATGCAGAGCATGGTATAACAAGATTGACACATATCTAGAGGAAATTGGGTTCTCTTGTAGCACTGCAGATCACTGTATAAATGTGAAACAGCTCAAAAAGGGTGTGATCATCCTAGTTCTTTATGTGGACAACCTAATTATAGCTACAAGTGATCAAGAGGCACTTAAATAGACAAAATCAGATCTCTTCAGCAAGTTTGAGATGAAAGATCTTGGAAAATTGAGCTATTTTCTTGAAATTGAGGTCAAATTTGACATACCTACGCAAAAAATTGTGCTGAATCAGTCTAAGTACATCAGAGACATTCTTAGATGGTTCAAACTGGAAAATTGCAAACCTGCAGCAACCCCTATGGACAGTAACCTGAAATTAAGCATATCTCAGCCAGTTATAGATGAAAACAGCTCAAATATGGCCAAAACTTTCCCTATCAATCAATGGTTGGTAGCCTAATGTACTTGATGGTGTCTACACATCCAGATATTGCAATAGCAGTTGGAATAGTCAGTCAATTCATGCAAAATTATGGATCAGATCAAATTACAGCAGTTAAGCGGATTTTCAGATATCTACAAGGTACCATAAATATGGTACTGGAATACTCTGGAGCAGCTAATAGGCAAAAATTTGATGATTATAGTGATTCAGATTGGGGTAGGGATCTGATTAACAGATGCTCTACCAAAGGCTATATATTTCTTTATGCTGATGCAGCTATTACATGGAATTGCAAGAAACAACCAACTGTGGCACTATCTACAACTGAAGCCAAATATATGGCTGCATGTCAAGCAACTAAGGAGGCTATATGGCTACAAAAATTATTCAAAGACTTAGGTTTTAATTCAGGTGAACCAACATGTATTTACAAGGATAATCAAAGTTGTATTTCATTAGCTAGAAATCCTACTAATCATGCCAGAACTAAGCGCATTGATATACAGCATCACGTTGTGAGGGAAGCTGTAGAAAATAACTTAGTGGAGCTGGTTTACTGCCCAACTGACAAAATGGTGGTAGACATATTGACAAATCCACTAGCTAGGCCACAGTTTTAGATCCTCAGAGAGAAATTGGGATTAAGAAATTATTTAGTTGAGGGGGAGTGTCAAAATATTGGACTATTTGGTATCATTCAGCAGCTAAAAATTTACTTAACAATTCTAGACTAGTCTTATTCACTGTAGGACTCATTTACTGCCTTAACTTTGCCACTTTCTCCAGATATATGATCTTATGATTATTCCCCTATAGTCAGGGTCAAATTAGCACTATTACCAAACATTATGTACTAACCCTGAAACTGTTACAGAATGCTCCTGAATATTGAGAAACCCTCCCTACTTAGTGTTGCAGCTGTAGTACTTCTACAAAGGTATAAATACTGAGCTTCTTTATGAATAAACCACGGTTCAACTGTTATCACTATTTCTTGATAAGTTCCTTATATCCAATTCACTTCTTAAATTGCAACAAAATCTGTGTCAATGCAATCTAAGATGCCCTGTTAACGATAATTGCAATGGTCACATCAAAAGGCTGTCACAAATTTAAAGCTCTGCAACTAAGAAGCATTGATCCCATCAGTATATTATGCAGAAACTATTGAAAGATAATACACCCCAGGTTTCATAAGACATGAGCCAAAATTTTCATCACAAAGATACTTAGGCAGCCTTTGAATGGTAGTTTGCCAGTTCTATCACTTTCTGATCCCAAACCCTTAATCACCTCCTACATTTGTGAACATTGATTGGCTATTGCCTGTTGTTTTGCTCTTTAGTTGAGGACTAAACAATACTGTTACATTTCATGAATTTAACTTGGACTAATTCCTCTCAATCTTTAATTGTAACTCAATTTCAAGCTGTATTGACCTATATTAGTTCCTACACCCTATACCAACATCAACCCCTACCTCACACTTAACATATAACTCCATTGATATACATCATTTAATAGTTATTCCCCCCTAAACACCCTATTTCTATCAGTCTGGTGGCATCCCTACAGCATGATGTCATTGTTCATTTACCAGTTCCCATATGCCTAGGTCTTCAGCCAGCACTGCAAGCTTTAACATCTCATCTGCCAGTTTTTTTAATAAACCCTTGTAATATTCAGATGCATTTGCTTGGGCACAGTTCTTGAAGAAGTGCTTTAGCCTTTTGCGGTGCCAGTTATTGACTGGGAACCTGACTGTAGGCATGGCAGTAGTCTTTCAAGTTCCAAATGTTATTGCTTTGTCAGTCAGTGGGATTGCAATTTTTTCTACAATGAAGGATATGGAAACTGTGGCCAATGAATAGCTTTTCTCTGCAAGCTCATCCACATTGCTAGTGTTTAGCTTAGCCGCCTGCACATTCAACTCTTGAGTAAACAGCTTTTGTTGTGTTAGTGATGCTTCTTGGCTATAATGGTATGCTGCCTGACCTTGGCTTAAAGTATTACCAGGAAAAGGCTGCAGATTCCTACTTGTTCATTCCTGTCTCTAGATTGGGTAGGCCTTTTTTGCTTTCCTTTACCTTTATCAATGTCAGGTCTTTCACTGCACATCCTATGAGTGCTTCTTATATTGAATTACCTTTTCTGCATGAAAAAAGATGCACTGGTGCATCAGTCTTTGTCCAATTATTTCTTAATGGTGCTTTTCTGGCAACCCTACATTTCCTTGCCACCTATTTTGAGCCTTCAGCCTTAATTGTAATGGGCTCTTGAAGAAGCAGCTGGTTTTTATCACTGCAGGGTCCTTCACTGCTACTTTTACTGAGTGCTTCTTAAATGGAACTACACTTTTGCCTGATAAATGCTGTGCTGGTGCATCTGTGTATGGCTGCTTGTCCCTTGAGGGGACTGATCCAGCTACCAGATGGCTCATTGATGGTTGTATGGAGTTTTTGACCATGTCTTCTACACGCTCTTGAGTACACTCATGAAAATTCTTGGATCCAATCAAATTGCAACAGTTAAGTAAATCTTCAGATATCTGCAAGGTATTATTGATATAGTTCTGCAATACTTTGAAGCAACTATAGGAGTAAATCTAATGGCTCTAGGGATTCACATTTTGGTAGGGATCTAAATAACAGACAATCTACCATTGGGTATGTTTTTTATATGCTGGTGCAGCTATTATTCAGAACTGCAAGAAATAACTGACTGAGACCCCATCCACAACTGAAGCTGAAGATATGACAGCTTGTCAAGCAACCAAGGTGCAACAAGGTAATAAAAACAAATCAAAGATTTAGGCTTTAATCAGAAGAGCCTATATGTATTCTGGAGGAAAATCAGAGTTGTATTTCATTAGCTAGAAATCCTACTAATTATACAAGTTCTAATCACATAGATATACTATTAAAACATTTGACTATTTGATATTGTTATGATCTGCCGCTTGAATGTTTAAGTTAAATCAGTTTTTAGTCAAATCAACTAGTATATGTTTTAGGTTATCAGTATATCAGTATTATCTATGAAATCAGTAGCATTAGTCACCAAATGAATCAGCAGATCCTTATCAGACAGAAATAGATATATAAAGTAGGATCTTATTGGGTGATGATGATGCAATCAGATGAGTCATCAGCCACAACCTACATTAGGAAATACAATTAGTCAGCAATTGATCTGGCAAAATGTATATAAGGAGCTGCTGGAACCTCAATAAAAATCAGTTCAAGTTTTAGTGAATACAATACTAGCTAAACTCCCTATTCCTCCACAACTCTTATACCAAGACTTGTAACAATATCAATCAGCAGCTAAAACTTACTTAACAATTCTGGACTAATCTTTGTCAATGTATGACTGATTTTGAGACCTATCTTTGCTATTTTCTTTCTGACATATGTTCCAATGATTATTCCCCCATATTCAAAATCAAATAAGCAATTTTACCAAACACTATGTAATAGCCATGAAACTGTTACATAATGCACCTGAATGTTGAGAAACCCTCCTTACTTAGTGTTACATTTCTATTACTCCTACAAAAGTGTAAATACTGAGCTGTTTTACAATAAATAAACAGTTCAACTATTATCATTATTTCCTGATGAGTTCCTTGTACACAAAGCAGTTCTTGTATTCCACCAGATACTACAAGCCACTGGTCTGACTTTGTTGAAGTTGAATTTGAGTTTAGCTGCAAATACCAAGTAACTCTTGGCAAACATGATACTAAAAATGGATGTTTTCTGATCCTGCATATATATTATTAGTGGTAAGTTGGGAGATACAGTGCAATATTTGTCAAGTCATACAACTGTCAGGAGTTGGTGATGTATTTGAAATTTGGATCCCAAGCTATGAACAAGTTGATAAGTCACTTCCTCAGCTATTCCAGAAAGACCATAAATTTGAGTGTCATGATGAGCAGGCATATGGTATGTTGACAGTGATTGAGTCATCATCAAAGCCGTTTGTCTTAGCATTGAAGAGATTGGGTCACAACTGATCATTGTATTGTTTGACATCTCTGAGATTGGTGGTTGTGACACAAAATTTCAAACAAACATTGTTGACAAGCTTAAAAATACCCTAAGCCATCACTAGGAAAGTTGAAAAAGTTAGGTGCTAGTGCCTGATGCTGTTATGGCATATTGAGTGTTGTATATCCAGCTTTTTCACCTGAATAAATGACTTTACTAAGTGCTAATAACAAGAAATCCAATGCTTTGTATAGTTAGCTGTTGCAACAAATTGGGTGTCTAAATATAAGGCACTTGTTAAGAAATAAGGATAACTGTTGAATGATCTTTATCCTCAAAGAAGCCCAGTGTTTAGGTCTTTGTAGAGTTACACAATGATGATGCTAAGCTAAAAGAGTAACATGATAGTCCAAGCTATTTGGCACTAGTTGAAAATATTACTAAAATTTCCTTATGAAAAATTATTGCAATGATCTCATCAAAAGGCTGTCACAAAGCTAAAGTACCATGACTAAGAGGTACTGATCCCACCAGGTCACTGTCCAGAGACCATTGAAAAATAATTGCACCCCAGATTTCACAAAAACTTAATCAAAACTTTTCATCACAACTATGTATATGTGGGTTTTGATTGGTTTCCTGCCAATTTGCTCACTTTCTGATCCTGGACACACTATTGCCTCCTACATTTGTGGGCATTGTTTGACTATTGCCTCTTTTTTACATTCCTTACTTCCTGACTCAACTATTTCTTTTTTTTCATGCATACAAATTGATTCATTTCCATCAAAACTTCAGTTGTACCACTGTCTGGTTACTTTAAACCACACCAAAACAACCTATTGCGGTATATGTGAACGTATTCATGAACACAAAAATGCATACATGATTGGCAACAAATTTGTTTGCTTTAGATACTCTGCCACAAACTAATAGAATATTTTTTTAAAACGCATTCTCCATTCCTTACCCCCCATGCATCATGGAAATTAATCTTTTTTCTTACAAACAAATTCTCAAACTTGCCAAGTTTTGTCTCAACAAAACACATATACAAGTCCCTATACTCTACATTTACATTAAGCCCAATCCCACACTCTACAAGTAACTCCATTAAAATCCACCACCAAATATGTATTTCTGCTGCAGTGCTCTGGTTCCACAACTTTGGCAGAAACCCAACAGCTTTATGCCACTGTTCATTCACTGGTTCCCACACCTCCTGGTATTCAGCCAGCACTGCAAGGTCTAGCACCTCATCTGCCAGTCTTTGCAATAGATCCTTGCAATATTCCAGTGCATATTCTTGCGCACTGCTCTTGAAGATGTGCTGCAACCTCTTAATGGGCCTATTAATATTCCAAAATTCCACTGAAGGCATTGTGATAGTCTTTTGAGCTCTTGATGTTGTAGCCTTGTCTGTCAGTGGGATCTCCACTCTGTCAAAAATGGAGGATGTGGAGGCTATGGTAGACAAATTATTAGCTTTTTCAGAAAACTCTTTCACCTTGCTGGAGTGTAGCTCAACTGGCTGTGCTTCCAACTCTTGTGTAAACAGTTGTTTTCTTGTTAGTAATTCTTCTTGGCTATGATGGGATTCAGTCTGTTCCTGGCTTGCGGTGTTAATTGGCAAGAATTGCAGCTTTTTTGCATGCTTCCTTATCTCAAGCTTGGGTAAACATTTTTCCCTTACCTTTTCCTTTTTACTGCCAGGTTGTTCACTGCTACATTGTCTGAGTGCTTGTCGTAAAGATCTATGTTTCCTCCTGAATAAAATTGGCTCAAACGCCTCTGTTTTGGCCTGCTTGTCCCTTAGTGGCACTCTTCTGGCAACCTGACCTGTCTTTTCTGCCTGTTTTGAGTTCTAAACTGTAGTTGAGATAGGCTCCTGCAAAAGCGGCTGGTTATTGTCACTAACAGGTCTGTCACTGCTACTTTGACTGGGTGCTTCTTGAGCAGCACTATGCTTTTTCCTTGATAAATGTTGTGCTGGTGCATCCATGTGTGCCTGTTTGTCCCTTATCAGCACTCTTCCAGCTACCTGATGTCTCTTTGAAGCTTGTCTGGAGCTTTTGGCCCTGCTTGTAACAGGCTCTTGAGGAAGCTGCTGGTTTTTTGCCATGGCACCCTTGTTCTTCTGTCGCTGATAGTTTCTGCTATTCTTGAGATACTTTCTGAGCATACCAATGCTGGCCCAAACTCTGTTTGCCCATTTGAATCCGGGATAATGCCCATGGAACAAGTCAAGTGCATTCTGCTTGGCCTTGAGTTCATTATGGTTCCATGGTATGCCAGCCTTAAGGTAATCCTGTGCTAGACTTCTGATGGCCCCCAAATATTAGCCCACTCTTCATTATTGCACTCAGTGGCTTCACAGATCTTCAATGTCTTTTGATTTTAATCTTTGGTATAAACACCACATTGTCTCCCTCCCACACTGTGATAGGCTTTTCTGTGGGCATTATCTTTGGGCACTGTTGTTGTGCTTTAAAGACTGTACAGTGATCCTCTGCTGCTACATTGGGAGATGGCTCAGCTCTTAGCAATGACATTGAGCTATTTGAGTCCCTTCTTTGCAGCAAAGATACTGCATTTTCTACCTGGGATATTGATTACTCTACACATATTATCTACTCATCCTGCTTGTGGACTATTTCCTGACTTCTCTGGACCATCACATCTATCCTATCAGCCAGTGAACCAAATTGCTTTATTAATGCTTTGGTATGAGCTGACAATATACTTGCTAATATGGGTGGAGGTGATGTTATCATGGCCACTTGCTGGTCTTCAACTGAGGGTATTGCATTTGCCACATTCTCATCTGCCTGAGCATATGATCAGCTTGTGGCTCCACCAAGGTTCTCAATTGCCTACTTGACTGAGAGCCTGAGGAGTCTGCATTTTACCTTCAATGGGCACACTGTCCACAGGGCTTTTTTTGGTTGTAGCCCTGCTTGTTGCACTGAATGTCAAAGCAAGCTGTTGTCCAACCATTCTTCTGCTGCCACCTGCAGGGGGGGTTAGTTGGGTACCAGACAACTTTGCTTTATTTTTTGGTGGCATATATATGGAAGTGAGTCAAACCATAGGGGAAATAGTGTAACATACACATGTGTATGTGGTGCCACAACTTTATTTTTAATGCTTACTACGGCAGGTCATCATTGAATCTTACACTCATATAGGTGCAATGTCTTAAATACAAGACTGTCTGAAGCTCACATGAGTATTGACCAACAGATGATATAATAGCATTTAATTGTTAGAGGTCAAACTGTTGGCCCATGAAGAAGACTACTTTGACCCAAATCTGTAAGAGAAGAGAAAAAAGACCATTTGGCTATTGAGGCAAGCCTCTCAGCCAAGAAGCATGCAGACAGCTTAGGAAGTATTACTAGGATCATGGCCAGTGTTTTGCCACCCAAGTCATATTTGACCATTGATTGGTCACTACTGTACCAACATTATCTTGCCAGCCAGTAAATACTTCCGTATCAGCACCTGGCCATCTTTATCACCTTGTGCAAACTGAGTGAGGTGGGTATGTGACGCCTTTAGGCTTGCCTCAGCCTTCTGAGTATGGCATGCAGAGTGGTAGCTCAGACAAAGAAGGTTCACTGCTGGATTTTGAGCCTATCTCCCATAAGATCAGTACCATGTATGAGCCTGGTCAAATCCCTATATGCAATGAGACAACACCCATTGAAACAAATGCCAAGGATACTTTATGGAGCCAAGTGAGCCCAGTAATCCATCTACTGGACAATGATGTATATTTGTGGCTAAGGAAGTGGCACTTTTTAACTAATATAAGTAATGGGGGCTTTGAGGATTTATTGCCGCTTCTTGCCAAAATTATACCAGGATGCTACTTACCATGTACATGGTACAAGTGATCAACCATCCTGCGGCTGGCAACATATGATCTAGAGACTGTCCTGATTCCAGTATGTGTTAACAGTTGCATGGCATTCACATCAAAAAATGCTACCATTGCAATGTGTCCAAATGGCTAGGAATCCACCACCATTGAGGGAAAACATTGTTAACACTCCAGATATATTCTGGTCATACCCCATTTGAGGAAGCTGATGCAGTCCAACAAATATTGCAAAGCTATACAGTACCACACTCAGTATCAATCAAGTGTAAAAGTATCTAATATATTTGATGGCAAACATTGCAAACAGCTAAGAAGCAAAGGCTACTTTGAAGGTATCTATGGTTACACCTTTACTTAAGCACTTGATGGATTCTTGTTTAACAAGTACTCTACCAGCAAATCCTGCTGGCCACTGATTCTCATCAATCAGAATTTGCTGCCAATTTTACAGTATCAGAGCAATAGTATGATGGTAGTCTCACTGGTATCTGGGCCTAAATCACTCTGCAGCTTGAATAGCTTCCTGTATCCATTGCTAAATGAATTTTGTATGCTTAACTGCAGGATAACAATAATTGGCCATCATGTAAAAGTGCATATTACTATCTGCATTGGAGATACCCCAGCCATCAGCAAGATAGCTGGTTTTTCCAGTCACAATAGACAATATTGCTGTCAAGTGTGTGAGATCCAGGGCATTTACTCAATAACTCATAGTCATTATAATCACCCTGGCAGACACAGCTTTACTGTGGTACCACAATAAGATCAGGTCAGCCTCCATGATGGGATACTCTACAATCTCTACCTGAGATGAGTTTGTGTTGGCAATTCAGGATGCCTTTAAGCCCCCACACCAAAAGACACTGCTAAGAAGAAAGTTGAAGAAACTCAGACAGAAAGGGATGGTCTAAGAGTACATCTATGAATATAGATGTCTACTTGGGCACATTGAAAGAATGGACCCTCTGGATCAAGTTGAATACTTTGTTGATGGTTTGAAAGAAAGAACTTGTTAGGAGGTAAATTATCAAGAACTCAGACTATTGAAGAAGCCATCACAATTGGCATTGACTATGACACAGCTATGTTTGGAGTTGGGAAGCCCACAGTGACTAATCAGAGAGGCTACAACTGCTATGAAAGAAGACAATCAGAAGCAGTGCCAATGGAAATAGTTGCAATGCAGAAAAATCCTACGTCAGAAGAATGTGAAAAGAAAGGACTCTGCTTCAATTGCCACCAGCTGTTTACTCAGCCAGTAAGGGTGAAGGTCAATGACTATGAAGAAGATCTACAGGCCTATATATTTGGGAACTGCAAGTTTAACCTTGTACTTGGGAAAACCTGGCTACTTTGTTGTAATCCATCAATCAACTGCAGAATCCATGCTACTCAGATCAAGAACAACAACAAGACCTATGAGCTATTACCTGCCAGACTGGATTTTAACTTGGTCAATTCAAGTGTGTGTGAGACAAGTGAACTTTGCAAGACACAGTTCTGTATAGCACTAAGAAAAGGCACCCAGATGCTCCACATGGCAGTATTACAGGAGGAATCCTCTACTCCAGTACCCCAGAAGGTCCAGACTCTTTTGATGGAGTATTCAGATGTATTTCCAGCAGTGCTTGTAAGCCTACCGCAGGTCAGAGATGTGGATCATGCCATTGAAACAGGAGATAGCCCTCCGGTGAGTAAGACACCTTACAGAATGAGTCCATTGGAGTTGGAAGAGATAAAGAGACATATAGATCAGTTACTGGAGCAAGGATATATCAGACCCAGCAAGTCACCTTGGGGAGCACCAGTACTTTTTGTGAAGAAGAAGGATGGAACACTTAGGATGTGCATTGACTACAAAGCCCTCAACTCAGTTACTGTTGAGAATAAGTACCCCATACCTTGGATTGATGAGCTCTTGGACCAACTCCATGGAGCCACTATTTTCAGCAAGATTGACCTCATGTCAGGATGCAACCAGATTAGGGTGAAGCTAGAACACATCCCTAAGACAGTATTCAGGACCAGATATGGACATTACAAGTACTTAGTCATGAGTATTTGCCTCACCAATGCCCCTGCAACATTCATGACCCTGATGCAGACTATCTTCCAGGAGTACTTAGATAAGTTTGTTGTAATCTACCTAGATGATATATTGATACACAGCAAGACAGAAGAGGATCACTTGGTGCACATTGAAAAGGTCTTGAAGAAGCTAAGAGAGAACAAGCTTTATAGCAAGTTACCCTAGTGTGAATTCTTCAAGGAACAACTTGAATATCTGGGACACATAGTGACTAGCACAGGAGTAACCTTAGATGCTAAGAAGGTTGAAGTTATCAAGAGTCTGAAGCAGCCCCATAGCATATCAGAGCTCAGATCATTCCTTGGAATGGTTTACCATTATTGGAGATTTGTCAAGTCCTTTGCAAGTATTGCAGCCCCTTTAACTGATATCCTCAAGAAAGACAATACCTACAAGTGGGACATAGCTTGTGAAACTGCCTTCCAGATGCTCAAGAATGAACTTGCTAAGCTGGGGATCTGATCATTTCCTGAGTAGAGACTGTATGTTTAGTAGATGGAGTGGCCACTAAAGCTTTCTGCAAAGTCATCAATAGATGGAGGTATAGCAGCATCTCTGATAGTGACAGCATTTGTAGGTTGCATGTCTGGAATGAATTGGAGCTTTCCATTCTTCTTTTTGGTCACAAACCATCTGTTTGCATAAGATTCATGGCAAGGTTCTAGGATACCAGCTTCTATCTTCTTCTTATGTAGGGCATGGACATCAGCTTGGAGTCCTCTGGGCAGTTGGTAAGGCTTAAATGACCAGGGTGTGTGGGGCACTGTATGAAACTTGATAGGTTTTCAACTGATGTCTTTAAGAGTCCCATCTCCTTGTCATCATATGAGAAAGCCTTACCATGCCTTTTCAAGGTCCCTTCAAATAATTGTTTCTCCTCTGGTGTTAGGTTTCCATCACCAATGATAAGTTGCTTAAGTCTCTCAGGTTTAAGTTGTATATCTTCTGGTGTTTCTTCTGGTGGTCTAATGTAATCAGCAGCTCAAGATCCATCAGTCAAAGGTGTAAGTGCTGGTCTAATCTTCTGTTCTACTGTCTTGTATTTTGTTCAAACCATAGCCGTCTGCTCCTCTATACCTAATGAGCAGCTCCAAATGTTGGGGTGTATATTGTGAGGGTCCTCATCTTCTTCTATTACAATATGTGTCTTCTGGCAAGCAGTATGTGTCCTCTTACTGTTGGGTGTTACACCACAGAAGGTTGATTGTGTGGGGTATTACTGACTGTACTTGGCAAGTGGGAGAGCTTGTAGGTCAAGTCAGTAAAACTTGGTTCAGAATAGCTTCCAATAGAAGGTAGCAAGGTAATAAAGACTTGTGATTATTCTGTCCCATATCTTCTTGTCCTCCCACTTGGTTCAATTGGGTAGATATATATATATCACTTGGGGGCTTAGATAATAGAAAATGTGTTATAAAATAGGGGTGTGAACACCTTCCTGTTATGGTAAGTGTTCTAACTAGATAAGGGCAGGGATAGGAGGGAGGGCGCATTGGAGAATCATAGGGAGGGTACTGGGGGACCTTGGGTAGGACTCTGGGGAGAACTCTTGGGCAAAGAGTGGGTACTGCATTTAGTACTCACATATCCCGGGGGTTAAGAGGGAGCTTTGTCCTCAAAGTTCTTTTGATTAACTTGCTTCTCCAGGGCTGATTTTGTTCACAGAGCATGGGGAGTCACCATATTACCATTGCTGGTTGTCACTTGCAAGTGGGTTGCGGGTGAATACCTGATACCATTTGGCGGCAGAGTGGGGTGCGGCTTGCGTTGCTCAAGGAATGTTTTCCACAGAGCCAAATAGTTGGCAAACTATAGGGCTCTTGGTAAGCTCCTTGCAAGGGTCAGAGAACAAGAAAAGGTGCAATAGCACAATAAAGTTTTGCTTCTTTATCTTGCAAATGCTGTTGGGGCTTGTCCTTTTTGTGTTCAATATGACAGCGGGGGACCTTTTGAAGAGGGCATACACTTGGTTGGCAGTCACCTGTTGTTGGTAACAAGTTTTTGCTTCTTGCAAGATGTATTGTAGTTCTTCTGTAGAAACTGTGGCGCAATTGAGGTGCTTTTGTACTTGCCTCATGGTTTCTACAGAGTCCGCAGGAGTTTCTTTGGCTTCTTTGAGTTGGACTTTGTACTGGTTCCTGAGTTATCCTATGGTAAACCACTGTGATAGTTGTAGCACAGCAACTTGGTGGATTGCATGGGTTAACTGGCTGGTGTATTTAATCCATTTGCATATCTTCTCTAAGATGGTTCCTTCTTGGAAATGTGGTTTGAGATGTTTGCAAATTCCTCAGAGGAGTCTTTCAATTGGGAGTTCTACTTCTGGTGCTCTTGCTGCTTGTACCAGGTCTGCATATACCTCATCAACCATGGTACCTATCAATGGCAAGTATGCTACAAAACAAGGGGGCTCTCAAGGTCTTATGAAGGCGCAACAGTTGATTCCTTGTGTCTTCTGTCGGACTGTGTCCAGTATGGATACGGGAATCAGTGCGGCATCCTTCTCCTTAACGTTCAAGGAACCTCCTCTTAGGTGGAACATGGTCTTCTTGGGTAGTATCTCCATGCTTTGTATTGGCAAGGGAAACTTGTCTTGTCCCTTTCTGATTGTGTCTTGTATCAACATGACTGCTCCGGCAAACAACTCTTCATAGGTGGCTCTTGATGCACGTAACGCTTGTACCATATCTCTCAACCCATGCAGGTTGGTCTCATTGTTAATATCATCTTGGTTCTTGCCAATAGGAGGGGTATTGCCAGTTTTGGGTGAACTGTTTCCTTTGGCGCTTTCCATAAGCATTCTTTTGTTCTCCCCTTTGGGCAAACTTCCTTGCGCATATCATTTGTGCCTATATTGACTAAAATCCCCTCTAATAAGCTTCATATGTATCCTGTGTCTTCCTCTATCTGTCATGATCACAAGACAACCACAAACACCCATGCCAAGTTTCAGCTTCCTAGCTCAATTTCTAAGAGATTCCTTTTGGAACCTTCTACCACCTTCCAGAAAGTTCCTGACCATTTCAAGCCATTGTTACACAATGGAACATTCCATGGAAGCTTCCCATTGTATTTTTCATAGTCCGGTACCATATATGGAGATACCAGGTCACATGACTTAGTTACCTGAACAGGTGACTTAATCCATTTCCCCATCCTGTCTCAGTGCCTTGCCTTCTTTATTATTATCCCCAGCACTGCTGCTGTGCCTCACCCCACAACCCCATTAGTATTAGCTAACATCTCTCAGTATCAGTATAGCCAAAAAGTATATATAGTCATATCCCCCCTTAAGTATTCCTCAGTCTGATAAACACAGGTCTTGAATAAACAGCCTTTCCTTGGATATCCACCTTGCCTTGTTGATCCACACCTAAGTCCTTTCCTGGTCCTGCCTTGCCTAGCCCTACTCTCCTGCCTTGTGTCTATTCATAACAGTTTTATCAGACTCTCCAGACTTATCTGTGGATCCCTGCCTTCTGCCCAAAGTTTGAAGAAAACTTGTAAAAGGAATACTCACCCTAAGTATCACCCATCATCTTTCCCTAGTCTTGTCCTATAAAGGCAAAGATACTTTATCTTTGTAAAACTATTGGTCAAAGCTGCATTCACTTTATTACCCTGCTGGTGGAGTTTACAGTTGTTACAGTATTGGAAGCTTCAGTACAATACTCTATCAAAGGATGTCAAAACCAGTACCTTCTGAAGTGACGCAAACTTATTTAAGTTGGGGATTGTGGCTCAATAGTTGTATTCTTGACATACTAGTGGCCTTACAAACCCACAATGTAGTTTAGTATATTCCAGTATTCCTTGCAAGTTCATCTGCCTTCCTCTGCTACCATGTCCAACCTAGAGCTGAACTTTGCCCCACTCATGGCTGCCTTTACCCAGCTGTAGCAAGACCATGCATACCTAAGAAACACTCTTGCTCAGTTCCAGAACCAAAGTGTCCAGCAAACTAGCCATGTCCCAGTCTACCAAGAACCCAAGTATACTCCTGCTACCAAGTTCAATGGCTCTCAGAATGAATTCCGTGGCGTCATCAACATGGTGAAGAACAATCTTGCACTCCAGCCCAACCAGTACCCCACTGACCAGGCCAAAGTTGGTTTCATCTCCAACCTGCTTACTGGTACAGCTCTCAAGTGGTTCTCCCCATTAGTGGAGACCAACTCTCCCCTCCTCAGAGACTACTAAGCTTTTCTCACTGAAATGGAGCTAACATTTGGTAACCTTAACCAAGCCAGAACTGCTGCCAACAAGATCAAGACCCTCATGCAAGGGAACAAACCAGCATCAGTCTATGCCTCAGAATTCCAACAACTCTCCAGTTACCTCAGCTCCTGGTGTCAAGCAGCCTTGATTAGCCAATTGCAAGATGGCTCCAATGATGAAGCTTGTGATCTGCTACTCACACTCCCAGATCCAGATACATTACTTGAAGCTATGCACCAAGCAATCTGGTGTGTTAAAAGACTACTCCAGAAGAAGCAAAAGAACCATCAAAGACACATTCCTGTTGCAGTCCCAGCCCCTCCTGCTCCCCAAGTCACTGCAGAAGATCTTATGCAGATTGATAGTGCCAAATACAGGAAACTATCAAAGAGTGAATAGTCCAGACATCAACAAGCCAATCTCTGCCTATACTGCAGCCAACCAGGTCACTTTGCCAAGTCCTGCCCCAACAAGAAGTCCAGCTTCAAGCTGATGCAGTCCTCCAGTAACCAACCTGACTTAGAACTGTTGGGAAACTCCAATGTCCAGTTGCACTGACAGACTTGCAACTGGACCCACCCATGAAAATCCAGCATATCCAAGAATCTTCCTTTGCCATAAAATCTATCCAGTCCTTAAGAATGCCTGTCAAAATCCAGATCCCTGACTCCAGTCCTGTCCCAGCCCTAGCCCTGATTGATTTCGGTGCTTCATCCTGTTTCATTGACCAAGCCTTTAGACTTGTTCCATTGTACCGTGCCAGGGCGCGCGGCGCGATCCGCGGTTGCAAAGAACGATTGGGCGCAATATTATAGCTACCAGAAGGCAGGATTGTTCTTGGACAATTTCGCACTATGCGGGACGATCTCGCACACTATGGCACAATCTGACACGATGAGGTTGGCACGGATGATTGCGCCAACTCATAATGCTTGCATCACGTGCGCAATTGGATACCGCTATAATGGCAGGTAAAATCCGGTATTTGGATATGTTTCTTTAATGTAAATGGAAATAAATGTGTATCACACTATCAACTACACTGATACTTACCATTTTGGTTACCCTCACTCCAATTGGACGGTATCTCAGTGGTTAATTGGTCCAAAAGTATCCTGATGCTGGCAGCCCCCAATTGGCTCATTGACTACTGAAAAAGCTACCTGATTCGCCATCAAATATCCCATTTTGCCCATTGAGCAAGTAAATCCCTGATCCTAGTGATTGGGCAAGGTGTCATAGCTAGCACGCAAGCGATTGTGTAGGGGCAAAACAGATCCAATAGCTGCACTGGTATTACAGATGACGTATATATATGCAGGGTGTTTATTTATAGGGGTTCTGTCTCAAATGTGAGACGTCCTTGATATTACTTATATCAAAAATTTGATGATCACTGATTTGCGATGGCTCAATTTGGATCGCAAAAAAAAAGGGCTGTTGGGATCATTACAAATGTGAGCAATTCAAAGCAATTGCATCATCTTCTCCTGGGTTTTTTTCTCACAGGGATTACTACTGAAGCATTTGGTAGTGACTCACTTTGCACACCTATACTACTTCCTGGCTGACTATCATCTTGGCTACTTGTGTATTTGTAGTCAGAATTTTGCCTCCTAGTTGATGAGTATGATGCTGCAGCTTGGCCGCGCTGAATTGCTCCGACTGAAGCAACTGAACCGGCCTGTAGTGCTACGCGCTGACGCGTTCTTTTACTTGCCAAGGGCTCCGGTGGTTGAGTCACTTCATGTTGGTCATCATCAGTCAGTTCACCAGAAGTAACTCACTGATGGTCAGGTGAAACGGCACGCGCAGGCACGCCTTGACGCGTTGAGATGGCCCTTGGCTGAGTTTGATGTGATGCCGCATGTTGACGCGACTTGGTCCGCTCCAATGGACTTGTGTCTAAATGAGCAGTTTGGCAAGTTCTGGTAGTTTTGCTCTGAAGCGCGCGCGTTGACTCGACGCGGGGCGTTCTGGTAAAGGGTGTTGGCATGGTCTGGACTGACGTGCGCCGGCGCGCTGTGGTTGCAAGAGATGGTAGGGAATCCAGCGAGGCATGCTGGCGCGATCTGGACAATGTTGCTTGCAGTCTGTATTCTTCCTCCTGAAGCTCACCATCTGATTCCTCAAGGTATTTACTTACCCTCTGTCTGATACTTTGGAGCTGTTGCCTGGATGAGTCCTGTGTATATTGCTCTCGGAAGCCACTTAGCTCTACTAATATATCACGTAGTACATTAGTCATTTGAGGCAAAAACTCATTCAAAATCTCTTTGGTTCCCAAAGTTGAGGCACAAACGGACGCGCCCGGCCCGTACTGTGCAAATTGTGCGCGAAATTGTTCCCGCGCGGCTTCCTTGTCAAATCCCCTTACTCTCAGCTCATTCTTGATTTCAATACTTGTCATGTTATATATCTTTTTACATACATCGGCTGGCATCTTGATGTAGAACTCATGCCACAGCTTTCTACTCAAATTCTTCCATCTTTGTTGACTCTCTGAGGTATCTAGTTCTGCTAGATTAATCAGTAGTGCCCAAATATCTGTATGAAGGCTCATCATAGACACTTGGGCCATACTAAAATCATTTGGCGAGAACTTGAACGAATCCGACATTGACTTCTCCAGTCCGGACCGCGCTAGTGAGCTGGGGGATGGGTTTTGTCTGGGTTGTACTAAAGATGAGTTGAGGCTTGGTATGGGGACCATAGCAACGGATTTGGATACTTATACAGCAGTATATTGGCATCAACCTGGTCTTATATGAAATATATATGAAAACTAAAGTGATTGTTGAATTTTCCATATATTATGCATGATGCATCTTGGATCGCGTTGACACGGATCAGATCACATCAATTGCAGATTTACTATTTGATTATAGACCTATGATTAAAGCATCAATAAAAGTACCAAGGCATTGTTTGCGGATGATTTTTGCGACATAATGATGGGATACATGGCAATTGATGGAGATTTAACCATAATGTGTTAAAAATCAGATAAATAATGCAGATTGCGCCAAATCAATTCAAACCGCCTCCATACGATCATCCATCAATTTTAATATGACTTACTCATCTGAATGGTCTTTTCTCATCAATCCCATCACTACCACTGGATTTCCTTTTGACACACTGGAGGAGATCTATTCCAAGTACTGTGGACCATCAACCCCAATCTACTCAAGGAGATCCCTTGTTAAGCTTCTCTGCTATTACAAGAACTATTGCCCTACAAGGTTTCATCCCACCATCAATGGCAACAAAAGTCCTAGAAGCTTTCATTCCCAGCTGACAGCAATGGAGAACCACCTTGCAGAGGGTATGAATGACTTAGAGCAAGCTTGGAATACTAGGTTCAGAAGCTCCAATAGACTTCCATATCCCAGAGTGTTCAGCAACAGGTTCCATATCAGGAGTATTTTGGATACCTTCCCAGTGAGGATTAACAGATCTTCTAGAGGGCAGAGGCACTTTTATTCTGGCAAGTACAAGGCACACTGTGTGAAGTTTCAAGCACTGTCTGACATTGAGGGTAACATCATCTGGTTCAGTGGGCCATTTGCTGGAAGTAGGCATGACAAAGCACTCTGGGTAGAGAATTATCCTGAATTCAGTAGAGGGGAGAAATGTATGGCAGACTTGGCCTATATAGGAGAGGATTGTCAGAGATTAGGATGTATTACAGCTTATAGGAAGCCAAGGAATGGTGTGCTTAGCAGGAAGCAGAAGCTCTACAATGAGATATTTAATCATTTCAGAGTAAGGGTAGAGCACACATTTGGATATCTGAAGAGATTCAGCATATTGGCAGGTAAATACAGAGAGAAGTCATATATAGGAGAAAACAGCAGAATAGGTAAAATAGTTAAGATACTAATCAATGCACAGTATGTTCATACAAGAAGACATCCACTGAGAGAAATGTGTCTGGAGCATTATGAAGAGTAAATAAAGCAAGGAAAGCACTATTCTGAGCAACATAAGTAAGATTGAGTAAAATTACCAGTAACTGTATCATACCACTGGCATCATGGTAGAAATTATTGTGCCAGATAGTGCCATAGGGTGCCAGATTGATCCGGCACTATAAACCGGCTGGCACTATGTGGCACTATCCAACGGAACAAGTCTTTTGTCCAGAAGCACTCTATTCCTGTTACTTTGAAATCCTGTCCAGTCCAAGTAGAAGTTATTGATGGAAGATCACTCTCCTCTGGTGTTGTTACCCTTGAAACATGCTTACTTCAGCTGTCCAGTACTGCTCACCAAGAAAGAATTTCCTTCAACATCATCAACTCACCACACTATCCTCTTGTGCTTGGAAGGTCATGGCTGAGCTACCACAATCCAAGTATTGATTGGAATTCCAAGATCCTGTCATTCACCAGATCCCACCAAGTCAACTCCATGAAATCTCCAGACCCTGATGACCGTGAAAAGACTGTTGCCAACAGTTCAACAGCCCAAGATACCTTGCCAGCTGAAGGAGCCCCCTCAGCAAATATACCAGCCAAGTACCAAGAGTTTGCCCATGTCTTTGACAAGAAGAAAGCAGAACTCCTCCCTGACCATTGGCCATATGACTGCCCTATTGACCTTGAAGATGGAAAAGTCCCTCCATTTGGCCCAATATATAGCCTCTCCCAGCCGGAGTTGAAAGAACTCCATGGTTACATTGAAGAAAACCTCCAGAAGGGTTTTATTCAGCACTCCAAATCACCTGCTGGAGCCCCAATCCTCTTTGTCAGGAAGAAGGATGGCACCCTTAGAATGTGTGTGGACTACAGTGCTTTGAATACAATCACAGTCAAGAACTGCTACCCCCTGCCCCTGATCAACACACTGTTGGATCAGCTATCTGCTGCCCAAGTCCTCACCAAGATTGACTTGAGAGGAGCCTACAATCTTGTCAGAATCAAGCGCAGAGATGAATGGAAAACTGCCTTTTGCACAAGATATGGTCACTTTGAGTACAAAGTAATGCCATTTGGCCTCACCAATGCTCCTGCTGTGTTTCAACACCTCATGAATGACATATTCCGTGAATACCTTGACCAGTTTATGGTAATCTACCTTGATGATATTCTCATATACTCCAAGAGCCAAGATGAACATGATGAACATGTCAAGAAAGTATTGAGAAAACTAGACTCTGCTGGTCTCTATGCCAAGCTAGAGAAGTGTGAGTTTGACCAGAGAGAAGTGGAATTTCTTGGTTACCTCATCAGCCCTGAGGGAACAAGAATGGGCCCAAAGAAAGTTGACTCAGTCCAATCTTGGAAAACTCCAAGCTCAGTCAAGGAAGTACAAGCCTTCCTAGAATTTGCCAACTTCTATCGCAGGTTCATAGCCAACTACTCCAAGATAGTCACCCCTCTGACAAAGCTTACCCAGAAGAACACACCTTTTGGCTGGAATGAGGAGCAATCCAGCTCATTCAACCAACTCAAGAAATCTTTCCTGAAGGCCCCCCTGCTTGCCCATCCTGACCTTGAGAAGCAATTCATAGTGGAGACTGATGCTTCTGATTTTGCCCTTGGTGCCATACTCTCCCAGTATGATGAGGACAATGTGATGCACCCCATTGCATTCTACTCTTGGAAGTTTTCCCCTGCAGAGATCAACTATGATATTTATGATAAGGAGTTGCTTGCCATCATTGTAGCCTTTGAGCAATGGAGACACTACCTGGACAATGCAAAACACAAAATCAAAGTCTTCTGTGACCATAAGACCAATTGGGGACTATGTCTTATTTTAGACGTTTTGCTAATGACTCTGACATGATTAAAGTAGAGGATCCTGTGTTGATAAGGGCAAGAATCTCCTTATTCTCTATATGTACCTTTATTTGGTTATTGCAGGATTGTCTGGTTGACATCAAGGGTTGTTATCTCCTTCAATCGCTCTATCAGTTCCTTGACTAGTGCTGGGGCAAGTCCCGGTAAATTGGTCATTGGGAGGGTTGTCTTGGCTTGCTCTAGTACCTTGGTTATGGGGAATAGGCCATGGGAAGACATGCTAGCATTCTTTGATTGCTTTAACACTTCTTCCCAAGGCTCATTCTATACTTCTTCACCTAATTCTGCGCTCTTTCCTTTTGATGTAACCTCTACTACAGGTTCCTTTGCCTCCTCTCTAGAAGCATCATGTTGATGCTTCTTCTTCCACACTTTGACTGTCCTGACCGGAGGGCTCAGATTGACTGAGTCCCGTTGGCCTCCTGGCAAGGGACTCTGTCTTTTGATGCCATCTTCTCTTTTGTGTCCGGTACGGCTTCTTGTCTGTACCGTTTTTCACATTTGTGGGGCCGGTGACCTACTTCTCCACACACATAACACAGATACTGTTGTTGAGGTTGTTCCATCTGTTGGGTCAGGGCTTGTACCTGGGCCTTTAGATCTACAACAGCTTCCCAGAGTTTATCACCTTCTTTGGGGACTTCTTGGGCATTGTTGATCAAGAGTTCTTGGACCTCTTGCTGTAATTCCCCTAACTTACAGTCTTTTGGGGAGGCAATTTTTCCTTTCTTACAGGGGATCCCTGTACTTTGATCATTTGTATCACTATAGGGTAGCCCCCATAGTAAGATGACCCCTTATACTTGTTTGACCAACTCTTGCAGTGTTTTACATCCCTGTTGTTCTTTGAATGCCCTACAACTTATTTTGCTGTCTAAGCCCATGATGTAATACGTCATGAGCTGTTGTTTGGCAATTTCATCCTTTGGGAGACATCAAACTTGTTGGAGAAACAATTCAGTGTAGGCTTCATAGCTCTCACTGCTTTTCTTCTGTGAGGACAGTAGAAGGGCTTTGTAGTGGTATCCTTTGGCATATAGAAAGCGTGTCTTGTAGGCTTCTTCTAGTGCATCCCAGTTGTCTTTAACTGCGTCTTCCAACCCATAATGTCATTGCCGTGCTGACCTCTCCATATGTCTTGGGAACTCCCTTACTTTCTTATTGTTGTCCCATCCTGCATCAATTGCAACTCTCTCAAACTTATCAAACCACTCAAGGACTTTCTCTCTCTTTCCCTTGTATGTTTTTAGTTTGATTGTAGTAGTCATTACCTCACTTGTGCTTATTTCTGCAGAGATGGCACCAAATATGTGAGTTATTACTGACTGTACTTGGTGAGTGGGAGAGCTTGTAGGTCAAGTCAGTACCACTTGGTTCAGAATAGCATCCAATAGAAGGTAGCAAGGTAATAAAGACTTGTGTTTATTCCGTCCCATATCTTCTTGTCCTCCCACTTGGTTCAATTGGGTAGATATATATATATCACTTGGGGGCTTAGATAATAGACAATGTGTTATAAGATAGGGGTGTGAACACCTTCCTGTTATGGTAAGTGTTCTAACTAGATAAGGGCAGGGATAGGAGGGAGGGTGCATGGGGGAATCATAGGGAGGGTACTGCGGGACTTTGGGTAGGACTCTGGGGAGAACTCTTGGGCAAAGAGTGGGTACTGCATTTAGTACCCACAGACTGTAGTCCTGGGTTGGATCCTTGTATGGTGTACCATACTGACCCATTGAAATAGTTGGTAGTTGTAGCATTGGTTCGGATTTCCCATGGTTCACCTAGCATAAGGTCAAAGTTTGCCTTCTGGCAGATCAACAGGGGAAGCCAGACCTTGATTCCTTGGACCTCAATAGGGAACTTGTGCTCTACACCACAGAGTAGACTAGATCCTGAGTTTGCATCAGTCATGTTCCATGCAATATCTCTATCAACAGGCAGTTGCTCCTTGCTTCTAAGTGTCTTCAAAAAGTCTAGCGGCATAACACAAATCTCTGTGCCACTGTCAATATGGCAGTCAACAAGGTCATCATGCATATACCCTTTTACCACAGCAGTTGCAACTGAGTAAAAGGTCTTATATTCAGTAGTGTGGTCATCCTTTTGGTGGTCTTCATGGTTTGTCTGAGTTATATGGGTGTCCATATGTTCAACAGCTTGTTGTTTTGTTCTAAGCTTCTCATTAAAGGTCTCCCAAACAGATGGTGATACACTCATGATTTCTCCAAACAACAAAGTGAAATTCTGCTTTAGCAGCTTCTCAGTAATCAGTTAAGGGCTTGAGTAGCCTGCTATCTTTGAGGGCATCTGAAAGTGAGGCAATGGATCTTGGGTGGGCAGCATACTAGGCCTCTTCTCAATAACAACTTCAGGTTCTTCAAATCATGGTCTTTTAAGGATGGATCTGGCTGATTCTTCAGGGAGGTATCTTTTGGCAGCAAAGGCATCAACTTTGTATGATCTGTTGTCAGGGCTGCTTGGATTCACTGTATGAGTTCCAATAGGGGCATCAACAATAATCTTTCTGGTTGCTGAGTTAGATTTCTGGAAAAGGGCTCTCATCCCTCCTCTTTGGAAATTAGTAGGAATCCTTCTTCCTTCCTTGTCTGCAAGCATTCCATCAGCATCAAGCTGTACAGCTCCTTCTCTGAGTAGCTGGCTAAGCTCTGAACATTCTTGTCTGGCATGTTGAGTAGGGTTACACCAGATGCAGTGTCTGGGCAAAGGTCTTTGTCCCTCAGTAGCTACCTCAGCTGAGCCATTAATCTTGAGGGCTAGCTTTTGTAGCTGTTCAGCAAGTTGGTCAATTCTGTTGGTAGTGTAGACAAATGGGATAAAACTAAAATCAGTGTAATAGAGATATAGGGAAGTGGAAAATATGGGAATAAGCACTTCTGTCAGTGCCTGTTGCTGTGACCCCACTACACCGCTTAAAGGTTTAAGTTAGATCAGTTTTTAGTCAAATCAATTAGTTATATGTTTAGGTTATCAGTATATCAGTATTATCTATCAAATTAGTAGCATTAGTCAGTAGACTTGTTCCGTTGGATAGTGCCACATAGTGCCAGCCGGTTTATAGTGCCGGATCAATCTGACACTCTACGGCACTATCTGGCACAATAATTTCTACCATGATGCCAGTGGTATGATACAGTTACTGGTAATTTTACTCAATCTTACTTATGTTGCTCAGAATAGTGCTTTCCTTGCTTTATTTACTCTTCATAATGCTCCAGACACATTTCTCTCAGTGGATGCCTTCTTGTATGAACATACTGTGCATTGATAAGTATCTTAACTATTTTACCTATTCTGCTGTTTTCTCCTATATATGACTTTCCTCTGTATTTACCTGCCAATATGCTGAATCTCTTCAGATATCCAAATGTGTGCTCTACCCTTACTCTGAAATGATTAAATATCTCATTGTAGAGCTTCTGCTTCCTGCTAAGCACACCATTCCTTGGCTTCCTATAAGCTGTAATACATCCTAATCTCTGACAATCCTCTCCTATATAGGCCAAGTCTGCCATACATTTCTCCCCTCTACTGAATTCAGGATGATTCTCTACCCAGAGTGCTTTGTCATGCCTACTTCCAGCAAATGGCCCACTGAACCAGATGATGTTACCCTCAATGTCAGACAGTGCTTGAAACTTCACACAGTGTGCCTTGTACTTGCCAGAATAAAAGTGCCTCTGCCCTCTAGAAGGTCTGTTAATCCTCACTGGGAAGGTATCCAAAATACTCCTGATATGGAACCTGTTGCTGAACACTCTGGGATATGGAAGTCTATTGGAGCTTCTGAACCTAGTATTCCAAGCTTGCTCTAAGTCATTCATACCCTCTGCAAGGTGGTTCTCCATTGCTGTCAGCTGGGAATGAAAGCTTCTAGGACTTTTGTTGCCATGGATGGTGGGATGAAACCTTGTAGGGCAATAGTTCTTGTAATAGCAGAGAAGCTTAACAAGGGATCTCCTTGAGTAGATTGGGGTTGATGGTCCACAGTACTTGGAATAGATCTCCTCCAGTGTGTCAAAAGGAAATCCAGTGGTAGTGATGGGATTGATGAGAAAAGACCATTCAGATGAGTAAGTCATATTAAAATTGATGGATGATCGTATGGAGGCGGTTTGAATTGATTTGGCGCAATCTGCATTATTTATCTGATTTTTAACACATTATGGTTAAATCTCCATCAATTGCCATGTATCCCTTCATTATGTTGCAAAAATCATCCGCAAACAATGCCTTGGTACTTTTATTGATGCTTTAATCATAGGTCTATAATCAAATAGGAAATCTGCGATTGATGTGATCTGATCCGTGTCAACGCAATCCGAGATGCATCATGCATAATATATGGAAAATTAATCAATCACTTTAGTTTTGATATATATTTCATATAAGACCAGGTTGATGCCAATATACTGCTGTATAAGTATCCAAATCCGTTGCTATGGTCCCCATACCAAGCCTCAACTCATCTTTAGTACAACCAAGACAAAACCCATCCCCCTGCTCACAAGCGCGGTCCGGACCGGAAAAGTCGATGTTGGATCCGTTCAAGTTCTCGCCAAATGATTTTAGTATGGCCCAAGTGTCTATGATGAGCCTTCATACAGATATTTGGGCACTACTGATTAATCTAGCAGAACTAGATACCTCAGAGAGTCGACAAAGATGGAAGAATTTGAGTAGAAAGCTGTGGCATGAGTTCTACATCAAGATGCCAGCCGATGTATGTAAAAAGATATATAACAAGACAAGTATTGAAATCAAGAATGAGCTGAGAGTGAGGGGATTTGACGAGGAAGCCGTGCGGGAACAATTTCGCGCGCAATTTACACAGTACGGGCCGGACGCGTCCGTTTGTGCCTCAACTTTGGGAACCAAAGAGATTTTGAATGAGTTTTTGCCTCAAATGACTAATGTACTATGTGATATATTAGTAGAGCTAAGTGGCTTCCGAGAGCAATATACACAGGACTCATCCAGGCAACAGCTCCAAAGTATCAGACAGAGGGTAAGTGAATACCTTGAGGAATCAGATGGTGAGCTTCAGGAGGAAGAATACAGACTGTGAGCAACATTGTCCAGATTGCGCCAGCACGCCTTGCTGGATTCCCTACCATCTCTTGCAACCACAGCGCGCCGGCGCACATCAGTCCAGACCACGCCAACACCCTTTACCAGAACGCCCCGTGTCAAGTCAACGCGCGTTGGGTCAACGCGCACGCTTCAGAGCAAAACTACCAGAACTCGCCAAACTACTCATTTACACACAAGTCCATTGGAGCGGACCAAGTTGCGTCAACATGCGGCATCACATCAAACTCAGCCAAGGGCCATCTCAACGCGTCAAGGCGCGCCTGCGCGTGCCGTTTTGCCTGACCATCAGCGAGTTACTTCTGGTGAACTGATTGATGATGACCAACATGAAGTGACTCAACCACCGGAGCCCTTGGCAAGTAAAAGAACGCGTCAGCGCGTGGCACTACAGGCCGGTTCAGTTTGTTCAGTTGGTTCAGTTGGAGCGATTCAGCGCAGCCAAGCTGCAGCATTGCACTCATCAACTAGGAGGCAAAATACTGACTACAAATACACAAGTAGCCAAGATGATAGTCAGCCAGGAAGTAGTATAGGTGTGCAAAGTGAGTCACTACCAAATGCTTCAGTAGTAATCCCTGTGAGAAAAAAACCCAGGAGAAGATGATGTGATTGCTTTGAATTGCTCACATTCGTAATGATCCCGACAACCCTTTTTTTTTTGCGATCCGAATTGAGCCATCGCAAATCAGTGATCATCAAATTTTTGATATAAGTAATATCAAGGACGTCTCACATTTGAGACAGAACCCCTATAAATAAACACCCTGCATATATATACGTCATCTGTAATACCAGTGCAGCTATTGGATCTGTTTTGCACCTACACAATCGCTTGCGTGCTAGCTATGACACCTTGCCCAATCACTAGGATCAGGGATTTACTTGCTCAATGGGCAAAATGGGATATTTGATGGCGAATCAGGTAGCTTTTTCAGTAGTCAATGAGCCAATTGGGGGCTGCCAGCTTCAGGATACTTTTGGACCAATTAACCACTGAGATACCGTCCAATTGGAGTGAGGGTAACCAAAATGGTAAGTATCAGTGTAGTTTATAGTGTGATACACATTTATTTCCATATACATTAAAGAAACATATCCAAATACCGGATTTTACCTGCCATTATAGCGGTATCCGATCGCGCACGTGATGCAAGCATTACGAGTTGGCGCAATCATCCGTGCCAACCTCATCGTGTCAGATTGTGCCATAGTGTGCGAGATTGTCCCGCATAGTGCAAAATCGTCCAAGAACAATCCTGCCTTCTGGTAGCTATTATATCGCGCCCTATTGTTCTTTGCAAACGCGGATTGCGCCGTGCGCCCTGGCACGGTACGATGGAACAAGTCTAGTAAATAAATCAGCAGATCTTTTTGGAGAGAAATAGATATATTAGGTAGGATCTTATTGGGTGATGATGATGCAATCAAATGAGTCATCAGCCACAGCCTACATTAGGAAATACAATTAGTCAGCAATTGATCTGGCAAAATGTATATAAGGAGCTGCTGGAATCTCAATGAAGCTCAGTTCAAGTTTTAGTGAATACACTGCTAGCTAAACTCCCTATACCTCTACAACTCTTATACCAACACTTGTAACACATCATCACCAAATAAGATCCTACCTGATGTATCTATTTCTGTCTGATAGGATCTGCTGATTCATTTGCTGACTAATGCTACTAATTTGTTAGATAATACTGACATACTGATAATCTTAACATATAACTAATTGATTTGACTAAAAATTGATCTAACTTAAGCCTTCAAGCGGCAGATCATAACATTCTCCCCTGCTAAAGAGAGGGTTCTCCTGAATCTCTTTTCTTGTGATATCAATATCTTGATGGTTCAGTATTTTCAGCAAATCTTGCAAGCTTGAGCCTGTCCCTATGCACTAAGTCTTCCCAGATATTGCCTTGTTTGTCCACCAGTTGGTAAGTTGCAAATAGACATTCTCTGATGATCTTGATTGGTCCTGTCCATTGTGACTCAAACTTCTTACAAGTGTTGTTTCTTATCAATACATATTTCCAACTGTCAATGCTTGTGGTGCTATAGTCTTATCAAATCTCTGCTTCATCTTTTCTGCACTTTGAGATACTTTGGACTGTGCCTCTTGATGTCTTTGTTCTAGTTGCTGGTGTCCACTTGGCTGACTGAGTTTATCTTCTAAGATGTCTGTAAGCTTTGGTTGTGTGAGATCTCCTAGAATCCTTGGTTCACATCCATACACTAAGTAAAATGGCTATTGCTGGGTGGTGTGGAGTACTCTGACACTGCATGCAAAGAGTGCTTGGTTTATATACTCATCCCATCTAATGACAACTCCATTTGCATACTTGGTCAGCATTTTTTCAAATAATCCATTCAACCATTCAGTAACTCCATTAGTTTTTGGGTGATATGCCAAGGTTCTCATGTGTTTGATCTGCTGCATTTCCAGGTAAGCTTCCAATGTCTTTGCCATAAAGTTTGCACCTCAGTTGGATAGAATCTCTACAAGACATCCAAACCTCATAAGAATCGCATGGTAGATGAAACTTGCAACTTCTTGTTCACTGGCTATAGGTACAGCCATAGCCACTGGCCATTTAGTGACATGGTCAATTGCTACTAGGACCCAATGGTTGCATTTTCTGGTAGTTGGCAGTCTTCCAATAAAGTCAATTCCCCATCTTTCAAATGGACTTACAGGCTCCAAGGGAAAGAGTTCAGCAACTCTTTGTGGTTGTCCTTGATTGATTTGGCAATTTGAGCATGTTTTCACCAGCTTCTCAATGTCATGTTTCATTCTGGGCAACCATGCTCTGGCTTTCAAAAGGATATAGGTTCGTTCAATTCCAACATGTCCATATCCATTGTGTAACTTATGTATTAAATCCAGGCAAGAAACATAAGGGCAATAGGCAATAGGGCTTCCATCAACAATTTTGTAGAGTGTTTCATCCTGTACTACATATTTGCTGGCTTCATCCTGGATTATCTTCTTGATATCTTCATCCACCACATTAGGAATGGCTTGGTCCTCCAAGTACTTTGGTAATAGGCTAGGCCAATCTGATTCATGCACCAAGTGGAGTTGTGCAACTTGATCTGATCTTGATAAGGCATCAGCAACTGTGTTGTTTTTTCCAGGGCAGTAGACTATCTCCAAGTCAAATTGCTGAATGTATTCACTCCATCTTGTCATTCTTCTAGAGAGTACCTTCTGAGTAAATATAAACTTGAGGGAGGCATGATCTGTCTTTACAGTGCATTTGACTCCATCAATATAGCATCTCCATGTCTTCAAACAGTGTATTATAGCAAGCATCTCCATCTTGTGCACTGGATAGTTTTTTCTGCTGAGTTCAGTTTCTTGAACTCAAAGGCAACAGGGTAGTCCTTTCCCTTGTGTTTTTGGCTCAACACTCCACCAATTGCATAATCTGAGGCATCTGTGCGCAGAGTAAACTCTTTTCTGAATTCAGGTTTTCTTAATTTTTGCAGCTTAGCAAGTTCATTTTTGAGCATCTGGAAGGCAGTTTCACAAGCTATATCCCACTTGTAGGTATTGTCTTTCTTCAGGACATCAGTTAAAGAGGCTGCAATACTTTCAAAGGACTTGACAAATCTCCCATAATGGAAACCATTCCAAGGAGTGATCTGAGCTCTGATATGCTAAGGGGCTGCTTCAGATTCTTGATAACTTTAAACTTCTTAGGGTCCAAGGTTACTCCTGTGCTAGTCACTATGTGTCCCAGATTTTCAACTTGTTCCTTGAAGAATTCACACTTGGGTAGCTTGCTGTAAAGCTTGTTCTCTCTTAGTTTCTTCAAGACCTTTTCAATGTGAACCAAGTGATCCTCTTCTGTCTTGCTCTATATCAATATATCATTTAGGTAGATTATGACAAACTTCTCTAAGTACTCCTGGAAGATGGTCTGCAGTAGGGTCATGAATGTTGCAGGGGCATTGGTGAGGCCAATACTCAAGATTAAGTACTCATAATGTCCATAACTGGTCCTGAATGCTGCCTCAGGGATGTGTACTGGCTTCACCCTAATTTGGTTGTATCCTAACATGAGGTCAATCTTGCTGAAAATAGTGGCTCCATGGAGTTGGTCCAAGAGCTCATCAATCCAAGGTATGGGGTACTTATTCTTAACAGTAACTGAGTTGAGGGCTCTATAGTCAATGCACATCCTAAATTTCCCATTATTCTTCTTCACAAAAAGTACTGGTGCTCCCCAATGTGACTTGCTGGGTCTGATATATCCTTGCTCCAGTAACTGATCTATATGTCTCTTCATCTCTTCCAACTCCAATGGACTCATTCTGTAAGGTGTCTTACTCACTGGAGGGCTATCTCCTGTTTCAATGTCATGATCCACATCTCTGACTGGTGGTAGGCTTACAAGCTCTTCTGGAAATATGTCTGAATGTTTCTTCAAAAGAGTCTGGGCCTTCTGGGATACTGGAGTAGAGTAATTCACCTGTAATACTGCCCTGAGGAACATCTGGGTGCCTTTTCTTAGTGCTCTACAGAACTGTGTCTTGCTAGGTTCACTTGTTTCACACACACTGGAATTGACCAAGTTAAAGTCCAGTCTGGCAGGTAATAGCTCATAGGGCTTGTTTTCCTTCTGGATCTGAGTAGCATGGGTTCTCCAGTTGATTGCTGGATTACAACAAAATAGCCAGGTTTTCCCAAGTACAAGGTCAAACTTGCAGTTCCTAAATATATAGGCCTGTAGATCTTCTTCATAGTCATTGATCTTCATACTTACTGGCTGAGTAATATGGTTGATTATGTGAGAGTTCCCATCAGCTGTTGAGACTGAGGTTGATTTGGTGGGTTCTGAGTTGATTCCAGCTTCCAACGCAAATTGCTCTGACATGTACTCATGCAATGCTCCCAAGTCAATCATGATCTTGGCAGGTACTTCATTGCTTACTCCACTCAAGTATAATAGCTTTCCTGAGTTTGAGGTCATCTGGGATAGGTATACTTTTGTCATATGGAGGTGAGTTCTGAGTCTTCTTCAAGTTCATCCTCCATGTGACTATGCTCCATGGCCTCAATATGATTACAGGTTCTTGATGACTTGTGTCCATTTGTTCTTGGAGGGCAGTACTTTGCACTATGTCCCTGCTGGTGGCAATTGAAGCAGTGTCCTTTCTTTTTACATTCTTCTAGGGTAGGATTCTTCTGCATTGCATCTATTTCCGTTGGCACTGCTTCTCATTGTCTTCTTTCATAGTGATTGTAGCCTCTCCAATTAGTCATTGCAGGCTTCCCAACTCCAAGCATAGCTGAGTCATAGTTAATGGCAATCTTGATGGCTTCTTCAATAGTCTGAGGTCTTCAAAAATTCACTTCCTTACAAGTTCTTTCTTTCAACCCATCAATAAAGTATTTGGCTTGATCCAGAGGGTCCATTCTTTCAATTTGCCTAAGTAGACATCTATATTTATAGATGTACTCTTGGGCCATCCCTTTCTGTCTGAGTGTTTTCAACTTTCTTCTTAGTAGTGTCTGTAGGTGTGGGGGCTCAAAAGCATCCTGAATTTCTGTCACAAACTCATCTTAAGTAGAGATTGTAGGGCATCCCATCATGGTGGCTGACCTGATCTTGTAGTGGTACCACTGTTGAAATATTGGACTATTTGGTATCATTCAGCAGCTAAAAATTTACTTAACAATTCTAGACTAGTCTTAGTCACTGTAGGACTCATTTACTGCCTTAACTCTGCCACTTTCTCCAGATATATGATCTTATGATTATTCCCCTATAGTCAGGATCAAATTAGCACTATTACCAAACATTATGTACTAACCCTGAACCTGTCACAGAATGCTCCAGAATATTGAGAAACCCTCCCTACTTAGTGTTACAGCTGCATTACTTCTACAAAGGTATAAATACTGAGCTTCTTTATGAATAAACAACAGTTCAACTGTTATCACTACTTCTTGATAAGTTCCTTATATCCAAATCACTTCTTAAATTGCAACAACCACTGCAAAGCTGTGTCTGCTAGGTAAGAGGCTGCATAATGTAACTTGCTTTCTGCAGCAATACCCTTAGCCTTGAAAGCTTCTTCAATCTGAAAGAGCCAGGTTCCCAGGTTTTTATTGACTCTACCATGTTACTGGTTGACCTTCACACTAAAGTTGCTCTTGACAGGGTTTTGCTGGCTTTGGGCCATGGGAGTCATTCCTTGTTGCTGCTGGCTAAGGACCTGGAGTTGTTACAAGTCTTGGTATAAGAGTTGTAGAGGAATAGGGAGTTTAGCTAGTATTGTATTCACTAAAACTTGAACTGATTTTTATTGAGGTTCCAGCAGCTCCTTATATACATTTTGCCAGATCAATTGCTGACTAATTGTATTTCCTAATGTAGGTTGTGGCTGATGACTCATTTGATTGCATCATCATCCCCCAATAAGATCCTACTTAATATATCTATTTCTGTCTGATAAGGATCTGCTGATTCATTTGCTGACTAATGCTACTGATTTCATAGATAATACTGATGTACTGATAACCTAAACATATACTAACTGATTTGACTAAAAACTGATCTAACTTAAACATTCAAGCGGCAGATCATAACATTCTCCCCTACTAAAGTTGAGAGGGTTCTCCTGAATCTCTTTTCTTGTGATACCAATATCTTGATGGTTCAGTATTATCAGCAAGTCTTGCAAGCTTGAGTCTGTCCCTATGCACTAAGTCTTCCCGGATATTGCCTTGTTTGTCCACCAGTTGGTAAGTTGCAAATGGACATTCTCTGATGATCTTGAATGGTCCTGTCCATTGTGGCTCAAACTTCTTCCGAGTGTTGTTTCTTAGCAATACAAAGTTCCCAACTGTCAATGCTTCTGGTGCTATAGTCTTATCAAATCTCTGCTTCATCTTTTCTGCACTTTGAGATACTTTGGTCTGTGCCTCTTGACGTCTTTGTTCCAGTTGCTGGTGTTTACTTGGCTGACTGAGTTCATCTTCTAAGGTGTCTGTAAGCTTTGGTTGTGTGAGATCTCCTGGAATCCTTGGTTCACATCCATAAACTAAGTAAAATGGTGATTGCTGGGTGGTGTTGTGTACTCTGACTCTGCATGCAAAGAGTGCTTGGTCTATATACTCATCCCATCTACTGACAACTCCATTTGCATACTTGGTCAGCATTTTTCCAAATAATCCATTAAACCGCTCAGTGACTCCATTAGTTCTGGGGTGATATGCCGAGGTTTTCAAGTGTCTGATCTGCTGCATTTCCAGGTAAGCCTCTAATGTCTTTGCCATAAAGTTTGCACCTCTATCGGATAAGATCTCCACAGGGCATCCAAACCTCATCAGGATCTCATGGTAAATGAAACTTGCAACTTCTTGTTCACTGGCTATTGGTACAGCTTTAGCAACTGGCCATTTAGTGGCATGGTCAATTGCTACTAGGATCCAACGGTTGCATTTCCTGGTAGTTGGCAGTCTTCCAATAAAGTCAATTCCCCATCTCTCAAATGGTCTTACAGGCTCCAAAGGGAAGAGTTCGGCAATTCTTTGTGGCTGGCCTTGATTGATTTGGCAGTTTGGGCATGTTTTTACTAGCTTCTCAATGTCTTGTTTCATTCTGGGCCACCATGCTCTGGCTTTTACAAGGCTATAGGTTCCTTCAATCCCAAGATGTCCATATCCATTGTGTAGCTTATGTATTAAATCCAGGCGAGCAACATAAGGACAATAGGCAATAGGGCTTCCATCAACAATTCGGTAGAGTGTTTCATTCTGTACAACAAATTTGCTGGCCTCATCACGGATTATCTTCTTGATATCTTCATCCACCTCATTAGGAATGGCTTGGTCCTCCAAGTACTTTGGTAATAGGCTAGGCCAATCTGATTCATGCACCAAGTTGAGTTGTGCAACTTGATCTAATCTTGATAAGGCATCAGCAACCGTGTTGTTTTTTCCAGGACAGTAGACAATCTCCAGGTCAAATTGCTGAATGTATTCACTCCATCTTGTCATTCTTCTAGAGAGTACCTTCTGAGTAAATATATACTTGAGGGAGGCATGATCAGTCTTCACAGTGCATTTGACTCCTTCAATATAGCATCTCCATGTCTTCAAACAGTGTATTATAGCAAGCATCTCCTTCTCATGAACTGGA
>MCFE01000605.1:0-53886 GCA_002104905.1 Basidiobolus meristosporus CBS 931.73 | reverse complement strand
CAGGTGATTTGGAGTGCTGAATAAAACCCTTCTGGAGGTTTTCTTGAATATAACCATGGAGTTCTTTCAACTCCGGCTGGGAGAGGTTATATATTGGGCCAAATGCAGGGACTTTTCCATCTTCAAGGTCAATAGGGCAGTCATAAGGCCAATGGTCAGGGAGGAGTTCTGCTTTCTTCTTGTCAAAGACATGGGCAAACTCTTGGTACTTGGATGGTATGTTTGCTGGGGGGGCTCCTTCAGCTGGCAAGGTATCTTGGGCTGTTGAACTGTTGGCAACAGTCTTTTCACAGTTATCAAGGTCTGGAGATTTCATGGAGTTGACTTGGTGGGATCTGGTGAATGACAGGATTTTGGATTTCCAATCAATACTTGGATTGTGGTAACTCAGCCATGAGCTTCCAAGCACAATAGGATAGTGTGGTGAGTTGATGATGTTGAAGGCGATTCTTTCTTGGTGGCAGTACTGGACAGCTGGAGTAAGCATGTTTCATGGGTAACGGCACCAGAGGAGAGTGATCTTCCATCAATAACTTCTACTTGGACTGGACAGGATTTCAAGGTAACAGGAATAGAGTGCTTCTGGACAAAGGCTTGGTCAATGAAACAGGATGAAGCACCGGAATCCATCAGGGCTAGGACTGGGACAGGACTGGAGTCAGGGATCTGGATTTTGACAGGCATTCTCAAGGACTGGATAGATTTTGTGGCAAAGGAAGATTCTTGGATATGCTGGATTTTCATGGGTGGGTCCAGTTGCAAGCCTGTCAGTGCAACTGGACATTAGAGTTTCCCGACAGATCTGAATCAGGTTGGTTACTGGAGGACTGCACCAGCTTGAAGCTGGACTTCTTGTTGGGGCAGGACTTGGCAAAGTGACCTGGTTGGCCACAGTATAGACAGAGGTTGGCTTGTTGACGTCTGGACTTTTCACTCTTTGATAGTTTCTTGTATTTAGCACTATCAATCTGCATAGGATCTTCTGGAGTGACTTGGGGAGCAGTAAGGGCTGGGACTGCAACAGGAATGTGTCTTTGACAATTCTTTTGCTTCTTCTGGAATAGTCTGTTATTACACCGGATTGCCTGGTGCATAGCTTCAACCAATGTATCTGGATCTGGGAGTGTGAGTAGCAGATCACAAACTTCATCATTAAGGCCATCTTGGAATTGGCTTATCAAGGCTGCTTGACCCCAGGAGCTGAGGTCACTGGAGAGTTGTCGGAATTCTGAGGCATAGACTGATGCTGGTTTGTTCCCTTGTTTGAGGGTCTTGATCTTGTTGGGAGCAGTTCTGGCTTGGTCAAGGTTACCAAATGTTAGCTCCATTTCAGTGAGAAAGGCTTGATAGTCTCTGAGTAGGGGAGAGTTGGTCTCCACTAATGGGGAGAACCACTTGAGAGCTGTACCAGTAAGCAGGTTGGAGATGAAACCAACTTTGGCCTGGTCAGTGGGGTACCGGTTGGGCTGGAGTGCAAGATTGTTCTTCACCATGTTGATGAAGCCACGAAATTCATTCTGAGAGCCATTGAACTTGGTAGCAGGAGTATACTTGGGTTCTTGGTAGACTGGGACATGGCTAGTTTGCTGGACACTTTGGTTCTGGAACTGAGCAAGAGTGTTTCTGAGGTCTGCATGGTCTTGCTGCAGTTGGGTAAAGGCAGCCATGAGCTGGGCAAAGTTCAGCTCTAGGTTGGACATGGTAGCAGAGGGAGGCGGATGAACTTGCAAGGAATACTGGAATATACTAAACTAGATTGTGGGTTTGTAAAGCCACTAGTATGTCAAGAATACAACTATTGAGCCACAATCCCCAACTTAAATAAGTTAGCGTCACTTCAGAAGGTACTGGTTTCAACGTCCTTTGATAGAGTATTGTACTAAAGCTTCCAATACTGTAACAACTGTAAAATCCACCAGCAGGGTAATAAAGTCAATGCAGCTTTGACCAATAGTTTTACAAAGATAAAGTATCTTTGCCTTTATAGGACAAGACTAGGGAAAGATGATGGGTGATACTTACGGTGAGTATTCCTTTTACAAGTTTTCTTCAAACTTTGGGCAGAAGGCAGGGATCCACAGGTAAGTCAGGAGAGTCTGATAAAACTGTTATGAATAGACACAAGGCCGGAGTGTAGAGCTAGGCAAGGCAGGACCAGGAAAGGACTTAGGTGTGGATCAACAAGGCAAGGCGGATTTCCAAGGCAAGGCTGTTTATTCAAGACCTGTGTTTATCAGACTGAGGAATACTTAAGGGGGAATAGGACTATATATACTTTTTGGCTATACTGATGCCAAGAGATATTAGCTAATACTAATGGGGTTGTGGGGTGAGGCACAGCAATGGTGCTGGGGATAATGACATAGATGACATGGCACTGAGACAGGATGGGGAAATGGATTGGGTCACCTGATCATGTGACTAAGTCATGTGACCTGGTATCTCCATATATGGTACTGGACTATGAAAAATACGATGGAAAGCTTCCATGGAATGTTCCATTGTGTAACAATGGTTTGGAATGGTCAGGAACTTTCTGGAAGGTGGTAGAAGGTTCCAGAAGGAATCTCTTAGTAATTGAGCTAGGAAGCTGAAACTTGGCATGGGTGTTCATGGTTATCATGTGATCATGACAAATAGTGACAAATAGTTTGTCAGGTTGCATAGTAATAATCACATAGACAGATAGAAAATATTGCAATTTGGGATGATACTAATATAGGTGGGGGGTAATCCTTTTTAGGGAAGTGAACGTATGGGAATGAGCACATCTGCCTGTGGGTGTCACTGTGACCCCACCACACCATTGAGTGCAGTAATGAAAAGTGGGCTAATATACAAGAGGTTGTCAGAAGTCTAGCACACCATCACCTTAAGGCTGGCTTACCATGGGACCATCAGGAGCTCAGGGCCAAGCAGAATGCACTTGACTTGTTCCATGAACATTATCCAGGATTCAAATGGGCAAACAAATCTTGGGTCAGCATTGGTATGCTAATAAAGTATCTTAAAAATAGCAGAATCTATCATAGGCAGAAGAACAAGGGTGCAATGGCTAAAAAAAAGTGGCTTCCTCAAGAGCCTGTTACAAGCAGGGCCAAAAGCTCCAGACAAGCGCCAAAGAGACGTCACGCAGTTGGAGGAGTGCCAATTAGGGACAAGCGTGCAGACATGGATGCACCAGCACAACATTTATCAAGGAAAAAGTATAGTACTACTCAAGAAGCACCCAGTCAAAGTAGCAGTGAAGGAACTGGCAGTGATAAAAACCAGCAGCTTTTACAGAAGACTGTAACAACTACGGTTGAGAGCTCAAAGCAAGCTGAAAAGAAACGTCAGGTTGCCAGAAGAGTGCCAGCAAGGGACAAGCAGGCCAAAACAGATGCGTCAGAGCAGAATTTATCCAGGAGAAAATGTAGTTCTTTACAAGAAGTGTGGTGATGGAAAGTATTCCATTACTACAATATCTCTAAAACCAATATTGCACTCATTTCTTTATTTTGCTTTTTGCTATCATTTGATCCTTCAAAATTTTCATATATATGACTTCCCCAGCTGAAAAATAAAGAGAGAGCCTCTCTTTCCAGAATCTCCACACTACAATTACAAGTTTAAAGGTTATATGACTTCCCCTGCATCACTTGCACTGCTGAGTATTCTGACTTTGATCAGTACTACATCAGTAAAGAGACTGCAAAGCTCACAAGAATCCAATCTAAGTTCTACAAGAAACTACCACATTTCTGTCAGAAAAGTCCCCTCTAAAAAACCCCTTTACTCTAAAGACACCCCTTTAGAGACCCCTTTAAGAAACCCCTTTACTCTAAAGAAGCCCCTTTAGGCACCCCTTTAGTGTAAAGTCCACTTTAGAGACCACTACAAGAAGCCCCTTTACTCTAAAGACACCCCTTTAAACACCCCTTTGGGTCTAAAGACCCCTTTAGAGACTTCTACAACACACCTCTTTAGGTTAAAGGGGAGTTCAGAATTTCCATTTTAGGAGATATTCTCTCATTAAGGAAAGTGACTTCCAAATAAGGAAAAGTTACTATAAAAGTAAATAAGCCCATTAGTCAACAGAAGGTCAGAACACTGCTGTAGAAGTGATAAACACTGCCTACAGTATATTTTGAGCCTAAGATTGAGGAAATTAGTGAGAGTTATATCTTTCATTGGTATATCAAACTCCCAATAAACTATCTCAGTATTAGCATACTGGAAGTTGTTGTATATTGTTGATTAGCCTCTACATTGTCAAACAAGCCCCAAACTAATCATAATACAACACAACAGAAGCACTCAGACAAAGTAGCAGTGAAAGACCTGGCAGTGATAAAGGAAAAGGTAAAGGGAAAAATGTCTACACAAGCCTGAGACAGGGAGGCATACAAAAAAAACTGCAGTTCATGCCAATTAATGCCACAAGCCAGGAACAGGCTGAGTCCCATTTTAGCAAGAAGAATTACTAACAAGAAAACAACTGTTTTCATAAGAGTTGGAAGTGCAGCCAGTTGAATTACACTCCAGCAAGGTAGATGAGTTTGCTCAAAAAGGCAACTTGACTACCACAGCATCCACAGCCTCCACAGCCTCCATTGTTGACAGAGTGAAGATCCCACTGACAGACAAGGCTACAGCTTCAAGAGCTTGAAAGACTATCACAACGCCTTCAGAGGAGTTTTGGAACATTAATAGGCACACCAAGAGGCTGCAGCACTTCTTCAAGAGCAGTGCTCAAGAAAATGCACTGGAATATTGCAAGGACTTATTGCAAAGACTGGCAGATGAGGAGCTAGACCTTCCAGTGCTGGCTGAAGACCAGGACATGTGGGAACCAGTGAATGAACAGTAGTATAAAGCCACCAAGTTCCTGCCAAAGCCGTGGAACCAGAGCATTACAGCCAAAATACTTATTGAGCAGTGGATTTTAATGGAGTTACTTGTTGAGTGTAAGGTTGGACGTAATGTTAGTGTAGGGTATGGAGACTTGTATAGGTCAATACAATTGGCAACTGAGGTAAAACTGAAGTTTCAATGGAAATAAATCAATTTGTATGCATGAAAGTAAGAGAAACAGTTGAGTCAGGAAGTAAGGAGTGTGAAAAAGAGGCAATAGCCAATCAATTCACACAAACATAGGAGGCAATGGAGTGTCTGGGTTCAGAAAGTGAGCAAATTGGCAGGGAACCAATCAAAAGCCACTTATACATTGTTGTGATGAAAAATTTTGACAAAGTTTTTTGTGAAATCTGGGGTGTAATGATTTTTCAATGGTGTCTGGATGGTGTCCTGCCAAGACCAGTGCCTCTTAGTCACAGGACTTTAACTTTGTGACAGCCTTTTGACAGGATCATCTCAATTATTTTTCATAGGAATGTTAAGGCAAGCTGTTGTCCAACTATTCTCCTGCTGCTGCCAGCAGTAGGGTCTGGTTGGGAACCAGACAACTTTGCTTTATTTTTTAGTGGCATATATATGGAAGTGAGTCAAACCAAAGGGGAAATGGGGCTACATATACATATGTATGTTGTGCTACAACTTTACTTATAATGCTCACTATGGTGGGTCATCATTGAACTCTACATTCATATAGGTGCAATGTCTCATATACAAGACTGTCTTTTATTTAAATGAGTCTTGACAAAAGAGTGATATAATCAAGCTATGTTGTCAAGTGTCAAACTGTTTGCCCCATGAACAAGGCTACTTTGATTCAACACTGTAAGAGAAGAGAAAAAAGACTGTATGGCTATTGTAGCTAGCCTCTCAGTCATGAAGCACATAGACAGCATAGGAGGTATTACAAGGATCATAGCAAATGTTTTGCAACACAAGTCATATTTGACAATTCACTGGTCACTACTATACCAACAACATCTTGCCAGCCACTTGATGCTTCTATAACAGCATCAGGCCATACTAGTCACCTTGCACAAACTGAGTCAGGAGAGTTTGTGAAGCCTTTAGGCTAACCCCAGCCTTCTGAATATGGCACACAGAGTGATAGCTCTGAAGAAGCAGGCTCACTGATGGATTGTGAGCCTACCTTCCCTAACAACAGTACCCTGCATGAGCCCAGCAAAGTCCCATTATGCAATGAAACAACACCTGCAGAAAAAATCCCAAGGATGCTCTATGGAATAGAGAAAGCCCAGTAATCCATCTACTGGTGAATGATGTAATGTTGTGTCAAGAGAAGTGGCACATATCTACTAATATCAGTAATGGGGGCTTTGAGGATTTACTACTGCTTCTTGCCTAAATTATCCTGGGATGCTACTTACCATGAAAATAGTATATGCAAAACCATCATGCAGCTGGTAACATATGACCCAGACACTGTCCTGATATCAGCATGTGTTAGCATTTGCATGGCACTCACATCAGAAAGTGCCACCATTGCAAGCTGTCAAACTTGTCAGGAATGCACCACCATTGGGGGAAAATATAGGTCACACTCTGGATATATTCTGGTAATACCCTGTCTAAAGAAGCTCATGCAGTCCAACACATATTTTGAAGCTATAAAGTATAACACTCAGAATTAATCTAGTGCAAAAATATTAGATATATTTGATGGCAAACACTACAAGCAGCCAAGAAGCAAGTGCTACTTTGAAGGTGTGTATGACCATGCCTATGCCTTGGCACTTGATGGGTTCTCATTAAAAAAGTACTCTACCAGCAATTGCTGCTGGCCATTGATTCTCATCAACCTAAATCTGCCACCTATCTTACAATATCAGAGTAGAAATCTGATGGTAGTCTCACTTGTATATAAGCCTAAATCACCCTCCAACCTTGATAGCTACCTGTATCCATAGCTGGATAAACTTGTATGATTCCCTGCAGGATAACAGTAAATGGCTGACATGTAAAAGCTCATATGATTATCTGCATTGCAGACACCCCTGCAATCAGCAAGACAGCCAGCTTTTCAGGCACAATTGACAGTATTGCTTTCAGTTGTATGAGATCCAGGGGACTTACTCCATAACTCACACACATTACTACTACCCAAACACCAATACTGAGAACATCATCTTTTGGTGGAGAGAACATAGAGAATGCAGCATGCAATTGCAGTAAAGTTGGCAAGCTATAAGTCATCAGCCAGAATATGGAATTAGTTGGGAACCAGAGATACTTAAGATAGAGGGTATCTGTTGGATCAGAAGCTTTCCACAGGGAGCAATGCACTTGCTTTTCAACAATATCCATGTTCTGATGACCAAAGTGTACACAGGGTATTTCAAGCTAAATGAGCCCTTTGAGATACTGGTGAAATTGGAAAGAATTGGCAAAGTATTACAGAGCATCTGCTACCCTAAATACTTCTCACAGGCTCCAATCAATATTTATATGCATAGGCAACATTATAAGTGCAAGGACTGGATGAACTGGATATGTATATATTGAAGTTACCTTCAAAAGCCATTTCTACCAGGTGTACATTGGAAGCATTGGGAGTTGTATATGTAGATTGTAGGAATTTACATCTAGAAGTGGATCACCAATGCCAACTTGACACATCTACAGCTTTTGTGGAAAGAGTTTGTCATGGGATTTTAGTGGCTATACTACAAGCATAAAGCTGAACACATAGATCTCTGCTGCCACTGTATCCATTTGCTACCCCATCTTGCTTGGTGTGCTGAAAATATTGGACCTTGCTTCACCTCTTGGGAGTTTCCTATGGAGCAGATGTTTGGGGAGGTGGGAAGACAAGTCAAGTTGCAGGTACTACCATATCCCAATCTCCTCAAGAATGCTACCTTCAAGTTCATCATGGATGTGATGAGTTAGCACATGTGCAACAGCAGGGGAGAGGTGTTAAATACTGAGAACAGAAGTGCACATGGAGACACCTATGCCTATGGCATTAAGATGCCAAGCAGCCCCAATGCATGGGTGATCAGTTAAGTAATGCAAAGTTGGGTTGGGTGCAACAAGCAATTAACTTTTATTAGGAAAACTCTGACAAGGTATGCTAGATTTCTCTTGGTCAGAAGCCAACTTCTACACCATTTAACACAGAATTCACACAAGCATGAGGCAGAGTGCATCTATAAGGTGTACTAGAATCCAGCAGGGAGAAGGAATATATGGGCTAAATATCAGTAAGTTCTTAGCAGATATTCAGGAGGTACTGATGACAGAAGTGGTGGCAGCCAAGCATATGTTTCCAAGATATAAATGGTACTAGCAATACAAGGTATATGGAAACCCTTGTAGGTATCACACTAAAAAGCCGTAAAGTTGAGGTTATAGAAGTATGTCAATTGCAGCAGGTGTGTGCATTTGTAGAGGCTAGTAAGCAGGAGGCCATAGCATTCTTTGATTTGAACTATATGTGGAATACCCAAAGTAGTAGTGGGTAAGCAAATAAAGTGGGGTGATTCTACAGTAGAATATATGAACTGTGCAGGGAAGGTAGAAAAAGGAAATACCATTTGGTAATTGGTATGGTAGAATTATACAAACTAGCTGTAGTGCCATGAGAGATTGCAATAAGGCCATCAAAAAAACATCATGTTTTTTCATATAAGGCAATTGAATGTACTGGCTGGTTAGATCCACTTATATAGTTGTAGATCCTACCAAGACTGCAACAATGCTATGCCATCCTTGGTAAAATACCTTAAAGACACTATTATGTTTTTAACTTTGTTTGGCTGTACAATTATCCAAACACCATTTTGATCCCATCATAAGATTGTGTAAATAGTCATTAATCCCAAGCTGCTGATGTTATTGCACTCTCCTGAGAGGACTACAATGGCTGATCCAGAGTGGATCCACCTGCAGGACCAAATTATTTTTCATAGGGCAATACTATCCATTGTGCCCAGAAAAGCCAGCTATCTTGCTGATGGCTGCAGTATCTCCAATGTGTGGATTATTACTGACTATACTCAGTAGTTGGGAGAGCTTGTAGGTCAAGTCAGTACCATTTGGCTCAGAATAGCTTCCAATCAAAGAGAGCAGCATAATAAAGACTTATACTTAGTGTGTCAAAAATATGTCCTTTTCAACTTGTCTCTGTTGGATATATATGTATCTTACTGAGAGGGGCTTAGATGATAGACAATGTGTTAGAAAATAGGGGTGTGAACACCTTCCTGTTATGGTAACCATTGTTACTAGGTAAGAACAGGATTAGGAGGAAGGATGTGTGAGGAACTCATAGGGAGGATACTGGGGATACTTTGGGTAGGACTCTGGGGGAACTCTTGGGCAAAGAGTGGGTATTACATTTAGTACTCACATATCCCAGAGGCTAAGATGGAGCTTTGTCCTCATAGTACTATAGCTAACTTGCTTCTCCAGGGTCAAACTAGTTTACAGAGCATGGGGAGTCAGCATAGTATTATTGTTGGTTGTCACTTGCAAGAGGATTGCAGGCATGTACCTGATACCATTTAGCAGCAGAGTGGGATGTGGCTTGGGCTGTTCAAGGGATGTATTCCGCAGAGCCAAACAATTGGCAAACCAAAGGGTTCTGGGTGAGTTCCTTGGGGGGATTGGCAAACAGGAAGATATGCAATAATATAATAAAGTGTTGCTTCTTTATCTTATAAACATTGTTGGGGCCTGTTCTTGGTGCCACGCATTTTTGTAACATGTCACAAGCAACAAGAGCTAGATTCAGAGTGCCATGATTATTGAGTACCAGGTAGATATCTTCAGTCCTTTTGTGTTCTTACACATCATGCACAACATTGACCCCCAAAAAAAGGTCAAAAAATGGATTTTCCCAGCACAATGGGCAAAATAGAGGGGCAGCTTTGCATGAATATGAGCATTTATGTTTCACACTCTGTGGCCAAATTTAGGTCTCCTATGCCTCTCTAACACACAATGGCAGTATTTGGCACTCATGGCTCAATGTGGCACTATTCAATAGAGCAAGTCTATTGACACCAGGATAGGTCTTTCTTAGAAATAGAGTTTAAGATGTGTGTGGATTTCATGGAGGGGTCCTTTGATTAGGAGCTTTACTTCTGGTGATCTAGCAGCTTCTACCAGGCCTGCATATACCTCAACAACTGCGGTACCTATCACTGATACATATCCAACAAAACAGGGGGGCTGTCAAGGCCTTGTGAGGGCACAACAGTTGATTCCTTGCATCTTATGTCTGACAGTGTTCAGTATGGACATGGGAATCAATGCAGCATCCCTCTCCTTAATGATCAAGGAACCTCCTCTCAGGTGGTATTCTGTTTTTTGGGTAATAACTCCGTACTTTGTATTGGCATGGGTAACTTGCCTTGTCCCTCTCTGATTATGTCTTGTATTAAACTGACTGCCCCAGCAAATATTTCTTCATAGGTGATTCTTGTTGCATGTAATGTTTGTGTCATACCTCATCAAACCTACAGGTTGGTCTTGTTTTCATTATTATATTGATTTTTGCTGGTGGAGGGAGTGTTGCCAGCTTTGAGTGACCTGTTTCCGTTTGCACTTTCCAAGTGCATTCTTTTGTTCCACTATTTGGGCAAACAAGGGATACTCTGGTATCCTACCTGAGCTCAGATGCACTGTAGAGTATGTCCATCTTATTTGAGATAAGCCCACTCTTGCCAAAAACTAGGTTGTTGGTTGCAATAGGTAAGACCACAACATCTTGGTGTATAATCAGTTTACCTAGCCAGAGGGGGCAATTAGGTTCCCCACCTACTGTTTGATCTAGTTGGTCATTTGCTACCCAGCTTCAGATGGTGTTGTTGGGGATTATGGACTTGTTCCATTGGATAGTGCCACATTGAGCCATGAGTGCCAAATGATGCCATAGTGTGCCAGGGAGGCCAAGTGAACCTATACTTGGTCACAGAGTGTGAAACATAGCTCTGCATCATAATGCACGGCAGCCCCTGTGTTTCTCCTATGATGCAGGAGAAAATTCATTTTTTGATGTTTTTTGTAGATCAATGTTGCGCAGGATGTGTAAAAGAACAGAAGAATTCAAGACATGCATCTGGTACTCAATACATATGGCACTCTGAATCTAGCTCCTGTAGCTTGTAACATGTCAGAAAAATGCATGGCACTATCTTGGTCCACTGGTACTATCTGGCACTGTGAGTGATTTGTATAGATCTTACTTTAGAGTTGATAATTAAATATAGTACCAGACGGTTCCAGTGAACCAAGATAGTGCCATGCATTTTTCTGACATGTTACAAGCCACAAGAGCTAGATTCAGAGTGCCATGGGTATTGAGTACCAGATGTATATCTTCAATTCTTTTGTACTCTGACACATCCTGCACAACATTGACCTAAAAAAAAAGGTTAAATAATGTATTTTCTCCAACACAATGGGTGAAACACAAGGGTGGCATTGCGTGAAGGTGCAGAGCTAAGTTTCACACTCTGTGGCAAAGTATAGGCTCACTTGGCCTCTCTGGCACATTACGGGATCATTTGGCACTCATGGCTCAATGTGACACTATCTAATGGAACAAGTCTTATGTCTAATTTTAAATGTTTTGCTAATGATTCTGTCATCATCAACATAGATGATCCTGTGTCAATAAGGGCAAGAATCTCCTTATTCCCTATGCATACATTTATGTATGTACCCTTATTTGGCTCCTGTAGGACTGTCTGACTGACATGAAGGGTCATTATCCCCTTGAGTCCCTCTAACAATTCTTTGACTAGAGCTAGGGCAAGTCCTAGTAAGTTTACAAGTGTCTCCTTAAGCTTATACAACAATTTCCTGATTCTGCACACATTATGGGGCTGGCAAAGTTTTGTAAGACCCCTTGATTGCTCCATATATATAGCCTCTAGCAGATCTACATTTAGAAAGGCTGTTTTAACATCCATTTTGTGTGCATCTAGACTGTGTACAGCTGCTAGGGCTAGAACTGTCCTAATGGAGTTAAATTTGGCTACCAGAGCCAAGGTTAGCTAAAGTCTAGTCCCTGGATCTGGGAACAGCATCTAGTCATCAATCAAGCCTAGTGCTTATTAATGGTACCATTTGAGGTTATCTTAATGTAGAAGACCAAGCTACATCCTATTGACTTTCTCCCAATTGGTTAACTACCCATTCCCACATTTTAGCCCTGATCAATAAATGAAAGTTGCCCTTCATGGCTTGCTGCTACATAGTAATATTTGTACCTTGCATTACTTGTTCTAGACTCTGCAGTTTGGCACCCAAGTCAAGATAAGATTCTCCATGGTCATTGGATGTTTGCCTCCAAGCTCCAGGGTTGTTTCTTACTCTGGTAGATCTCCTAACAGGGATGATCTGTTCTGTTCTGGAACTAGTAGAGTTTTCTTCCATATATGGCTTGGTTAGTATTGTCTTCATTAGTGGTGATTGCATCATCTGGTAGCTGGCTAATAATCTCAGTGACTCTATGTTGTGAGTTCTCCTCAAGTATAATGTCACTACTCTTGATCAGATTGTGAATTTTGCCATCATAAAGTCTATACCCTTTAATATCATCACAATAGCCAAGTAAGATCCATTTTCTACTCTTTGCTTCCAACTCTGATTGTTTGTTGTCAGGGATGCGGTAAAACACATCACTGTCAATGATCCTGATACACTGGAGGTCTGGTTTTCTCCCTGTATATGCTTACAGGGGTGTAGACTCATGTAGTGCTATTGTAGGGCATCACTTTGTGATGTATACTGTGGTAGCAACAGATTTGGCCCAAAACCTGATGTCTATTCCCTTTTCATATAGCATAGATCTTCCCATCTATACTACTGTTCAGTTTGCATGTTCTGCTACTCCATTTTCCTGTGGAGTATGTGGAACAGTGGTCTATTGAAGTGTTCAAGTATATGAGCAGTATACTGCAAACTCCTTCAAGCAGTATTCCCCTCCATTGTCACTTTGAGGTACCTTGAACTTAGCCCATTTTATGTTTCTGCCATGTTTTTGAAGCGCCTGAACTTCTCAAGAGCTGCATCCTTTGTCATGAGGAAGAACACCTATTAATATCTTGTATTGTCATCAATAAATGCCATAAAGTATGTCCTGGCTCCAAATCACCATTTTCTGATGGACCCACATATGGCTGAGTGCACAATAGCCAAAATTAAGTGATGTTAAGGCCTCCTGAGCTCCTGAAACATTCCCTAGCATGTTTGCCATATGAACATCTCTTGCAGATACTCAACTTGCTTGGAATCAAGTAATTTAGGCCCTAAAAAAGTGGATATTTTGCCAATCATCTCATTTTCTATTTCTCAATGTGTCCTAGCCTCCTATGCAACATCTCACAGCTAGTTTCATTAGTTTCAGCAATGGCAACATATTCAATTCAATGATCCTACATTTTAACCTGTATATTTTGTGATCCCTGATTCCCAAAGCTAAATTTAGACAATTTTCACTTACTATCAAGCAGCTCAGCTTAGTAAAAGCAAATTTTGGTCCCTGGGTCCTTGGGTAGTTGCTCTACTGACTGAGAGAGGTACTTAGTCATTCCAGGCACATAGTATGTTGGTCAATTTTGCTGGTATGGCCCCTGAGATATCACTTATACTGAGCTGTGAAGACCTACTGGCTGTAGCTTGTCCTGACCTCTTACAGTAGCTACAGCAAACAGGTTTCCTTTGGTTCTGTTATTTTCCCTTCTTTTCATGTAATTTTCTCTGCTTGATCATAACATCTGAGTCCTTCATGGAGAGTCCTCCTATGACAATGTCCAAGGCTGATTGTCTTCTCTACTTTCAAAAGAAAGTATGAGCGGCTCAGACTTGTCTGGTAAGCTGCAAAGCAGACAGTGCATCTTTTATTTATCATATACAACTGCATCCAACATGTGTAGTTCTTTCTATTAAACCTCACCTTTACAAGAAAGATATATGTATTGTTCTGATTGCTACTGAATATGTTGTGTTGTATTATGATTAGTTTGGGGCTTGTTCTACAATGTAAAGGCTAATCAACAATATACAACAACTTCCAGTTTGCTAATACTGAAATTTTTATTGGGAGTTTGATATACCAATAGAAGATGCAACTTTCACTAATATCCTCAATATTAGGCTCAAAATATACTATAGGCAGTGTTTCTCACTTCTACAACAGTGTTCTGACCTTCTGTTGACTAATGGGCTTATTTTCTGTTATAGTGAGTTTTCCTTATTTGGGAGTCACTTTACTTTCTGAGAGAATATTTCCTAATATGGAAATTTGGAGCTCCCCTTTAACCTAAAGGGGTGTGTTATAGAAGTCTCTGAAGGAGTCTTTAGACCTAGAGGGGTGTCTAAAGGGGTGACTTTAGAGTAATGGGGCTTCTCCCAGTAGTCTTTGCAGTGGACTTCACACTAAAGGGGTGCCTAAAGGGGCTTCTTTAGAGTAAAGATGTTTCTTAGAAGGCTCTCTATAGGGGTGTCTTCAGAGTACAGGGGTTTCTAGAGGGGACTTTTCTAACAGAAAAGTGGTAGTTTCTTGTAGAACTTAGATTGAATTCTTGTGAGCTTTGCAGTCTCTTTACTGATGTGGTACCAATCAAAGTCAAAATGCTCAATAGTGCAAGTGATGCAGGGGAAGTCTTATAACCTTTAAAATTGTAATTGTAGTGTGGAGATTCTGGAAAGAGAGGCTCTCCCTTATTTTTCAGCTGGAGAAGTCATATATATGAAATTTCTGAAGGATCAAACTTTTTGGGCAATTGTGAAAGCAATACACGTGATACAAAGCTGAAGTCTTGCAGTGGGGCAGATTGGACAAAGGCACAGCACCAGTATAAATTTCACATGATGTGATTGGCTGGTTTGAAAGTTACATGCAACCAAAGTCACCATAATAATCCTAGCAATAGAGACATGGTAAATATAATACTTGAACTTGTTTGGCCATAACTCCTTAAGTACTGCTTCAAATGAGCTGTAATTTCAAAAATATGCTGGCAACTGTGTGTTCTGTATGACATGATATTCTTGGGTGGATTGCTTGGCAGGGTCTGAAGTATTTGTCCTTGATAGTTGTAAATTCTTGATCTTTATTCTGTATGTTACAATAGCAAAAAGCAAAATAAAGAAATGAGTGCCATGTTGTTGGGATACTGTAGTCATGAAATACTCTCCATTACCACAGATGTCATCTTTAGATTAGGTTACGGCAATTGCAGCTTACAACCTGATGGAAATTCAGAAGGGCTTTGGATATAAGGAATTTACCAAGTAATATTGATAATAGTTGATGAGTTGCACATTCAAAAGAAGCTCAGTATTTAATCCTTTGTAGAAGTAATACAACAGTATCACTAAGTAAGGAGGCTTTACAACAATCTGGATCATTCTCTAACAGTTTTGGGGTTTGTACATAATGTTTGGTAAAAATGCTACTTGAGCTTGACTATAAGGGGAAAATCAAAGGATCATAGATCTGAATAAAGTGGGAAAGTTAGGGCTGTGAGTTAGCCACACACTGACCAGGACTAGTCCTGAACTCCCACGTAAACTCTTAGATGCTGAATGATACCAAAAAGTTCAATTTTTCAGCAATTACTTGCCTGGATCTAGTTCACAAGCTACACATTGGAAATGGACATCTTGGAACTGAAGGAGCCTATAGCCATGTAAAAGCTAGAAAATGCTGACCCCAAATCAAACAGGATACTAAGAAGCCAGTGAAAGTGCACACAGGTTGACAAATCAACCAAAGCCAACTGCAGAGAATTACCAAGCTCTTTCCCTTAAGGCCTGTAAGACTATTTGAATGTTGGGGAATTGACTTTATGGGAAGACTATCAGATACTAGGAAATGTAATTGGAAGATCCTAGTGACAATTGACTATTCATCCAAATGGCCAGTGGCTGGAGTTGTACCAGCAGCCAGTGTACAAGAAGTTGCAAGCTTAATCTACCACAAGATCCAGATGAAGTTTGGATGCCCTGTGGAAATCTTACCTGATAGTGGTGCAAACTTTTAACAAAAGCATTGGAAACCTGCATGGAAATGCAGTAAAGCAAACATTTGAAAGTTTTGTCATATTACTCTAGAACTAATGGAGTCACTGAGGTGCACAATGGATTATTTGAAAAAATGCTGACTAAGTATGCAAATGGAGCTATAAGTAGATGGGACAAGTATATTGACCAAGCACTGTTTGCTGCAGAGCTAGGGAGCACAACATTGTGAATGTAAAACATGGATTGCAGGATATATCCCATATACAAAGCTCACCACCAACTTGTGGGATGAACTCAGTGTGCCTAGTATAAACCAACAACTGGAACAAAAATTCCAGGTGTCACAGGCCAAAACATCTTAATGTGCAGTAAAGATGCTTGATAAGTTTGATAGGACTATAACACCAGAGGTAGTAACAGTTGGGAACTTTGTACTGCTAGGAGAAAGCACTTGGAAGATGTTTGAGCCATAATGGACAGGACCACTCAGGTTCATCAGAGAATGTCCATTTGCAACTTACAGTCAGTAGACAGACAAAGAAATATTCTAGAAGATTTGGTTAATAGAGACAGACTCAAGCCCACATAAGCTACGGACAATATTGACCATTAAGATACTGGTTTCATTAAAAAAGAGACTCAGCAGAACCCTTTCAGATTTAGAGGGATGAATTTTAAGATCTGCTGCTTGAATGCTCAACTCAGAGCAATATTTAGTAAAATAATTTATCTTATGTTTGGCCAATCAATATATAAGTATTGTCAATCAAACAGTCATATTAGTCTGCAGATGAATCAGTAGGTCCTTATCAGTGTTACAACTCTTGATACAAGAGTTGTAGGGGAACAGCAAGTTTAGCAAGTATTGTATTCACTAAAACTTGAACTGATATTTATTGAAGTTCCAGCAGCTCCTTATGAACACTTTGCCAGATCAATTGCTGACTAATTACATTTCCTAATGTAGGTTGTGGCTGATGACTCATTTGAATAAATCATCACTACCTAATAAGATCCTAATTTATATATCTATTTCTGTCCAATAAAGATCTGCTGATTCATTTGCTGACTAATGCTACTGATTTGATAGACAACACTGATATACTGATAGGCTAAGCATATACCTAATTGATTTGACTAAGAACTGATCTAACTCGAACATTTAAGCAGTAGATCATTACATTCTCCCCTACTAAAGTTGGAAGGGTACTCCTGAATCTCTTTACTTGTGATGCCAAAATGTTAATGGTTCAGTATTGTTGGTAAGTCTTGCAAGTTTGAGTCTGTCTCTATGAACTAAATCTTCCCGGATATTCCCTTGTTTGTCCACTGGTTGGTTAGCTGCATGTGGACATTCTCTGATGATCTTAAAAGGCTCTGTCCATTGTGGCTCAGACTTCTTCCAAGTATTGATTCTTGTCACACAAAGTTCCTAACTGTCAATGCTTCTGGTGATAAAGTCTTATCAAATCTCTGCTTCATCTTTTCTGCACTTTGAGATACTTTAGCCTGTGCCTCTTGACGTCCTTGTTCCAGCTGCTGCTGTCTACTTTGCTGACTGAACTCTTCTTCTAAGCCATCTGCAAGCTTTGGGTGTGTGAGATCTCTTGGAATCATTGGTTGGTATCCATACACTAATTAAAATGGCAATTGTTGAGTGGTGTTATGTACTCTAACTCTTCATGCAAAGAGTGCTTGGTCTATATACTGATTCCATCTACTGACAACTCCATTTGCATACTTTGTTAGCATTTTTACAAATAATTCACTAAACCACTCAGTGCCTCTATTAGTTCTAGGGTGACATGCCAAGGTTTTTAAGTGTTTGATCTTATGCATTTCCAGGTAAGCATTCAATGTTGTTGCCATAAAGTTTGCTCCTCTATTGTATAAAATCCCTACAGCGCATCCAAACTTCATAAGGATCTCATGGTAGATGAAACCTGCAACTTCCTGTTCACTGGCTACAGGTACTGCCTTATCTACTGGCCATTTAGTGGCATGGTCAATTGCTACTAGGATCCAAAAGTAGCATTTCCTGGTGGTTGGAAGTCTTCCAATAAAGTCAATTCCCCAACTTTCAAATGGTTGTACAGGCAACAACGGAAAGAGTTCAGCAATTCTCTGTGGTTGGCCTTGATTGATTTGGCAATTTGGGCATGTTTTCACTAGCTTCTCAATGTCTTGTTTCATTCTAGGCCACCAAGCTCTGGCTTTCACAAGGCCATAGGTTCCTTCAATTCCAAGATGTCCATATCCATTGTGTAACTCACATATTAAATCCAGGCAAAGAACATAAGGGCAATAGGTAGTAGGGCTTCCATCAACAGTTTGGCAGAGTGTTTCATTCTGTACTACAAACTTGCTGGCTTCATCCTGTATTATCCTCTTGATCTCTACATCTACCTCATTAGAAGTGTCTTGGTCCTCCAAGTACTTTGGTAGTAGGTTATGTCAACCTGATCCATGCACCAAGTTGGTTGTGCAAGTTATTCTCTTCATGATAAGGCATCAGCAACTGTGTTGCTTTTCACAGGGCATTCAGTAGTCTCCATATCAAATTGCCAAACTTCTTAGACTTGTTCCGTTGGATATTGCCACATTGAGCCATGAGTACCAAATGATGCCATAGTGTGCCAGAGAGGCCAATTGAGCCTCTACCTGGCCACAGAGTGTGAAACATAGCTCCGCATCTTCATGCAAAGCAGCCCCTGTGTTTCATCCATTGTGTTGGAGAAAATCCGTTTTTTGACCTTTTTTTGTGGATCTATGTAGCTGAGGATGTGTCAGAGCACAAGCAGATTGAAGATATGCATCTGGTACTCAATACCCATAGCACTCTGAATCTAGCTCCTGTAGCTTGTATCATGTCACAAAAATGAATGGCACTATCTTGGTCCACTGGTACTATCTGGCACTATATTTAAATATTAGCCATAAAGTAAGATCTATACAAAGCATTTATAGTGCCAGATAGTACCAGTGGACCAAGATATTGCCATTCATTTTTGTGACATGATACAAGCTGCAGGAGCTAGATTCAGAGTGCCATGGGTATGTTACAAGTCTTGGTATAAGAGTTGTAGAGGAATAGGGAGTTTAGCTAGTATTGTATTCACTAAAACTTGAACTTATTTTTATTGAGGTTCTAGCAGCTCCTTAAATACATTTTGCCAGATCAATTGCTGACTAATTGTATTTCCTAATGTAGGTTGTGGCTGATGACTTATTTGATTGCATCATCATCACCCAATAAGATCCTACTTAATATATCCATTAAGTTGGTCCAAAAGCTTGTCATTCATGGTATGGGGTACTCTATTCCTGACAATAACTGAGTTGAGGGCGCTGTAGTTAATGCATATCCTGAGTGTTCCATCCTTCTTTCTTACAAAAAGTACTGGTATTCCCCAAGGTGACTTGCTGGGTTTGATATATGTTTATTCCAGTAACTGATACATTTGTCTCTTCATCTCTTCCAACTCCTATGGACTCATTCAGTAAGGTGTTTTACACACTGGAGGGCTATCTCCTGTATCAATGAAATGATCCACATCTCTGATTGGTGGTAGGCTTACATGTTGATCTCAAATTTGTCTGAATAATCCTTCACAATAGTGTGGATCTCCTGGGGTGCTGGAGTAGAGGGATCCTCCTGCGATACTGGCATGAGGAACATCTGGGTGCCTTTTCAAGTGTACTACAGGACTGTGTCTTGCTTAAAATCACTTGCTTCACTCACACTAGAATTGACCAAGTTGAAATCCCGTCTATTGGGTAATAGTTCATAGATCTTGTTGTCCATCTGGATCTGAGTAGTATGGGCTCTCCAGTTGATTGATGGATTACAACAAAATAGCCTGATTTTCTAAGTACAAGGTCAAACTTGTAGTTGCCCAATATACAGGCCTGTAGGACTTTGTCATAGTCATTAATTTTCATCCTTACTGGCTGAGTAATATGGCTGATTATATGAGAGTTCCCATCTGCTGTTGCGACTGGAGTAGATTTGGTAGGTTCTGTGTGGATTTCAGCCTTCAAAGCAAATTGCTCCAACACATACTCATGCAATACTCCTAAGTTAATCATGATCCTGGCAAGTACACTATTGATTACTCCATTCAAGTATGATAGCTTTGCTGAGTTTAGGACATTTGGAATATGTATTCTTCTGTCATACAGAATGCAAGTTCTGATTCTTCATCAAGCTCATCCTCCATGTTACTATGCACAAGGGCTTCAATATGGCTGAAAGTTTGCAATGGCTGGTGTTTATTTCCTGTCCAAGGGCAGTACTTTGCAATAAGTTCCTGCTGGTTGCAATCAAAGCAAAGAAGCTGCTGGAACCTCATTAAATATCAGTTTAAATGTTGGTGAGTTCATTACTAGATGAACTCCCTACTCCTCTGCAACTCTGATATCAAGACTTGTAACAGTACAACAGATTGTGGAATATGTGTGTTGGCTTCTAAAGTGATATATTATCTTGATTGTTTTTGTAGACCATGAAGTAAGGGAAAGAAGTGAACAGAGGCACTTGAGTGAGCAAATACAATATCTCAGTACTTATAATATAAAGGTTGGTCAGAACTTAACAATCTCCCTGGAACTGTGGTCAGATCTGACTATTTGAAGCAGAATATTGTGCAGAAATGATGTAATAGCATTTTGGACACTCTTGGCTGCTTTAAGATGTGATTTTGCAAGTCAGCAGCTATTCTTACTGAAAGTATCATAAAACTCAGCAAAGCATTGCAATTTTGGCTCTAATCTCCTCAATTCAGAGCTGAACTTTCCCTATTAATAAGTAAATGGTTGCCAGATGTACGTGGTAGTATCTGAACATAGATATTTTGCAAATGCAATGAGAATAGTTAGTCCATGAATGCCAAATTACATATTGTTTCTATGATATGCTGCTTGAATGTTCAAGTAAGACTTGTTCCTGTCAAACCCGGTAATGTTATATTTAGTCTATCAGTATATAAGCTTTATTTGTAAAAAAAGAAATATGCTGTCACTTTGAATAAACTAAAGTAGACATAGCCGTACAAAACTACCCAATACATTGAAAATAGATGCTTACTATAAAACACTGATTCTAGATATGGATATGTTACATAGATGAAGTTAAGTGCACCTCAAGGGCTGATCTTGTCTCACTCTGATGCACTCTATTCAGAATATACTTCCATGAGACTAACTAGATGGAGTGAATCCATTTTGAATTTTACTTAATGTTTTTGTATTGCCACAGGAAAAACAAGATGGTTACTGATGCTTTATCAAGACTAGAACAAGTTACACAACTCAACCTGGTGCATGAATCAGATTGGACCAGCCCACTATGAAGGTGCTTTGGGGACCAAGTCATCCCAAGTAAGGTGAATGAAGATAGCAAGATGAAAATCCAGGATAAAGCCAGCAAGCTTGTAGAGCAGTATGAAATAATTGGCCAAATTGTTACAAAAAGCCCATTTCCTATTGCTCAAAGTGTGTAAGCTACACAATGGATATTCACATTTTAGATTTAGAAGAATATAAAGCAATGGGAAAGCCAGGTCATAGTGGCCCAAAATGATCAAAAAAGCTGAGCAGCCAGTGAGCTGTGAGCCAACTGCCAGATCAAGCAAGGGCAACAACAAAAAATTTCTAAATTCTCTTCTTTGAGACCCAAACAACAATCTGAGAGATAGGGAATTCACTTTGCTGGAAGACTGCCCTCCACTAGGAAGCACTAATGGTGGCTATAAGTAGCAATTAACCATACCACCAGATGGTCACTTGCTCATGCTGTGTATGTGGCCAGTAAATATGGGAATTGCAAATTCCATCTACCATTTGATCTGGATAAAGTTTGGATGTCCTGTAAGAAGCATATCTGCTTGAGGAGCAAAGTATAAGATAATAATATTAGAAGCTTACCTGGAAATGCAGCAGGTCAAGCATTTCTAAACCACCATTTGAGCAAAATGCCAAGAGGCAAAGCCCAAAGTGTCTAAAAAAGCTGAATAGATGAAGCAGAGATCTGAGAAGCATACATAACTAGAAAAAATGATAATTGGGAATTTACAATGTTGAAAAGCACCACTCTGAAAAAGTTTTAACTACAATCAACAACACATTGAAAATGTAAGTAAATATCATTGGTAACTTACAAATTTGTAGATAAACATGGGAACACCTAGGAAGATTGAGCTCATAAAGACAGACTGAAGTTGCTAAACAGATTGTCAATACTTAGCCATCAAGTTATTGGTATCAGAAGTAAGTAAACACAGGTGAACCACCTCAGCTCTAGCAGTGGAAAATGCTTATATCCACCACTTGATTGTCTAAGATATATGTGCTCTTAGCTACAAGAGGAGCTGCAGCCAAAAAGGCAATGTTCAATAGTAACAAGGGAGATATACTAACATGACAACATCTGTTTTCACAAGAGCCCAAACCATAGCCAGTTGAGCTCCACTCCAATGAAGTCAATGAGCTTGCAGAGAAAGTCAATACATCTACTAACCACAAACTCAATAAATAACTGCATTAATACCCACCATTCAATATGAGTTTCTGCTATAACACTCCTGACACATTACTTGAGTTGAAATCCTACAGCTTTGTTTCATTTTCTGATGATTGATTTACATATTTTCCAGTCCCCATTCCATATTGTATGCCTGGTACCTGATCTTCTAGTTTTGATAATGCATCCCTGCAATATATTAGTATGTTTTGTTGAGAGGTTTTCTTGAAGTAGTGTTTTATACTCTCAGCATGCCCATTGCTAATCCAAATTCTACTGTAGGAACATGCATTGTCCACTAATTCCATGAGATTATTACTGTGTCAGTTTGTAGGAACTTCACTCTGCATATAATGATAGACATGGAGGCTATGGCAGACAGACTGCTGTTTACTGCAAATTTATCTACCTTGCAGGAATATGGCTTAGCTTGCAGCACTCTCAACTTGTGTTCAAGCAGATGTTTCCAAGCTGCAAATCTTCTTAGTAACTATGGGCCCAACAGTTCCAGGTTGCTGCCATTAATCAGTAAAAGCTTCAGATTTTTCATACACTTCTTTCCTATGACTTTACCTTTGTCATTGTTGTAAATTTAACAATTGCACCTAGGCATTTATCTGACTTGGCCATTACATACGTATCTTAGAGAAATGTGATCATATTCTATACTTGAACTAACTAGAAATATTCCCACATACAAACCAAGTACTAAGCACATCTGTTGTGATCACCTCCTGATTATTAAAGTTTGATAAGTTATTTAGTAAGTTAACTAGTACTATGTTTAGCCTATGTGTATATTAGTGTTATCTATCAAATCAGTATTACTAATCAGCAGATGCATAAACCAATCCTTATCAGACAAAATATATATAGTGAGTAAGGTCTAACTGGTGATGATAATGCAATCAATTGCGTGATCAGCCAGAATCCACATTAGTAAATACAATTAGTTGGCAGTTGAACTGGCAAAATATAAACAAGGAGCTGCCAGAATATCAATAAAATGCATTTCAAGTGTTAGTGAGTACAATACTAGCTAAACTTTGTATAATTCTGCAACTCTTATATCAACATTTGTAACACATCAAATTTCTCAAAGTTATCCAGACAGCCCTGAATGTTGGACACATGCTCTTGGGACCTAGTCAAGCATTTTCTGTGTGTTGGTATTTCCAAAACTATAGAATAGTATCAATGCCCCCTTTTACATTCAGTGAAACTGTTTGTGAAGTTCACAAAATCCACTTATGGTTTTGTTATGATCTGCCACTTGAATGTTTAAGTTAGATCAGTTTTTAGTCAAATCAATTAGATATATGTTTAGCTTATTAGTATATCAGTATTATCTATCAAATCAGTAGCATTAGTCCGCAAATGAATCAGCAGATCTTTATCAGACAGAAATAGATACATTGAATAGGATTTTACTAGGTGATGATGATGCAATTGGATGTGTTATCAGTCACAGACTACATTAGGAAATACAATTTGCCTGCAACTGATCTGGCAAAATGTATATTAGGAGCTGCTGGAACCTCAATAAAAATCAGTTCAAGTTTTAGTGAATACAATACTAGCTAAACTCCTTATACCTCTACAACTCTTACACCAAGACTTGTAACATTGGTAGCAGCAATAACCAGAAACATCTCTCCTGAAGAAAGAAGAAGCCTCCTTCAAGATGTCCAAAAATCAAGAATGGATGAATGCTATGCAACATATCCTGTCCCAGCAGCAACAAGGAATGACTGCCATGGCCCAAAGCCAGCAAAACCCTGTCAAGAGCAACTTTAGTGTAAAGGTCAACCAGTACTATGGTAGAGTCAATGCAAACCTGGGAACTTGGCGCTTCCAGATTGAAGTAGCTTTCAAAGCTAAGGGAATTGCTCCAGAAAGCAAGTTAAGCTATGCAGCCACTTACCAGGCAGATGCAGCTTTACAGTGGTACCATAGTAAGATTAGGTCAGCCACCATGATGGGATGCTATACAATCTCTACCTGGGATGAGTTTGTGTTGGAAATTCAGGATGGCTTTGAGCCCCCACACCAACAGACACTACTAAGAAGAAACTTGAAGACACTCAGACAGAAAGGAATGGTGTAAGAGTACATCTATGAATATAGATGTCTACTTTTGCAAGTTGAAAAAATGGACCTGCTGGATCAAGCTGAATACTTTATTGATGGGATGAAAGAAAGAACTTGTAAGGAAGTGAATTATCAAAGACCTCAGAATATTGAAGAAGCCATCAAGATTGCCATTGACTATGACTCAGCTATGTTTGGAGCCGGGAAGCCCACAATGACTAATCAGAGAGGCTACAATCACTATGAAAGAAGACAGTTAGAAGCAGTGCCAATGGAAATAGATGCTAAGCAGAAGAATCCTACCTCAGGAGAATGTAAGAAGAAAGGACTTTGCTTCAATCGCCACCAGCAGGGACATATTGCAAAGTACTGCCCTCAGAGAAGAAATGGACACCAGCCATCAAGAACCTTTAACCATATTGAGGCACTGGAGCATAGTAACATGGAGGATGAACATGAAGAAGACTCAGCATCACCTTCCATATGGCAGAAGAATACCTATCCCAGATGACCTCCAATTCAGGAAAGCTGTTAAACATGAGTGCAGTGATCAATGGAGAACTGGCCAAGATCATGATTGACTCAGGAGCATTGCATGAGTATGTGTATGAGAAATTTTCTTTGAAAACTGGAATCAACTTGGAACCCACAAAAGCAACTTCAGTCACAACAGCTGATGGGAACTCTCACATAATCAACCATATTACTCAGCCTGTAAGGATGCAGATAAATGACTATTAGGAAGATCTACTGGCCTATGTATTTGGGAACTGCAAGTTTGACCTTATACTTGCAAAGACCTGGCTATTATGTTGTAGTCCATCAATCAACTGGTGAACCCATGCTACTCCAATCCAGAGGGACAATAAGACCTATGAGCTATTACCTGCCAGACTGGATTTTAACTTGGTCAATTCCAGTGTGTTTAACAACTGAACTTAGCAAGACACAGTTCTGTAGAGCACTAAGAAAAGGCACCCAGATGTTCCTCATTGCAGTATTACAGGAGATTTGTCTACCCCAGTACCCCACAAGGTCCAGACTCTTTTGAAGGAATATTCAGATGTATTTCCAGATGAGCTAGTAGACCTACACTAGTCAGAGACGTGGATCATGCCATTGAAGCAGGAGATAGCCCTCCAGTGAGTAAGACACCTTACAGAATGAGTCCATTGGACTTGGAAGAGATGAAGAGACAAATAGATCAGTTACTGGATTAAGGATATATCACACTCAGCAAGTCACCTTGGGGAGCACCAGTGCTTTTTGTGAAGAAGAAGGATGGAGCACTTTGGATATGCATTGACAACAGAGCCCTCAACTCAGTTACTATGAGGAATGAGTACCCCATACCTTAGATTGATGAGCTTTTGGACCAACTCAATGGAGCCACTATTTTCAGCAAGATTGACCTCATGTCAGGATACAACCAGATTAGGGTGAAGCCAGAAGACATCCCTAAGACAGCATTCAGGACCAGATATGAACCTTACAAGTACTTAGTCATGAGTTGCGGCCTCACTAATGCCCCTGCAACATTCATAATCCTGTTGCAGACTGTCTTCCAGGATTACCTAGACAAGTTTGTGATAATCTACCTAAATGATATATTTATATACAGCAAGACAGAAGAGTGTCCCTTGATGCACATTGAAAAGATCTTGAAGAAGCTAAGTGAGAACAAGCTTTATGGCAAGCTACCCAAGAGTGGATTCTTCAAGGAACATGTTGAATATCTGGGACACATAGTGACTAGCACAGGAGTAACCTTAGACACTAAGAAGGTTTAAGTTATCAAGAATCTGAAGCAGCCCCATAGTATATCAGAGCTCAGATCATTTTTTGGAATGGTTCCCTATTGTTGGATTAGTCAAGTCCTTTGCAAGTATTGCAACCCCTTTAGCTGATATCCTTAAGAAAAACATTACCCACAAGTGGGACATAGCTTGTGAGACTACCTGCCAGATGCTCAAGAATGAACTGGTTAAGCTGCCAAGCTTAAAATTACCTGACTTTGGAAAAGAGTTTACTTGGTGCACAGATGCTTCAGATTATGTGTTATGATCTGCCGCTTGAATGTTTAAGTTAGATCAGTTTTTAGTCAAATCAATTAGTATATGTTTAGGTTATCAGTGTATCAGTATTATCTATGAAATCAGTAGTATTAGTCAGCAAATGAATCAGCAGATCCTTATCAGACAGAAATAGATATATTAGGTAGGATCTTATTAGGTGATGATGATGCAATCAAATGAGTCATCAGCCACAACCTACTTTAGGAAAAACAATTAGTCAGCAATTGATCTGGCAAAATGTATATAAGGAGCTGCTGAAACCTCAATAAAAATCAGTTCAAGTTTTAGTGAATACAATACTAGCTAAACTCACTATTCCTCTACAACTCTTATACTAAGACTAGTAACATATGCAATTGGTGGAGTGTTGAGCCAGAACACAAGGGAATGGACTACCAAGTTGCCTTTGAATCCAAGAAACTGAGCTCAGCAGTACAAAACTATCCAGTGCATGAGAAGGACATGCTTGCTATAATACACTGTTTGAAGACATGGGGATGCTATATTGAAGGAGTCAAATGCACTGTGAAAACTGATCATGCCTCTCTCAAGTATGTATTTACTCAGAAGGTACTCTCTAGCAGAATGATACAATGGAGTGAATACATTCAGCAATTTGATTTGGAGATTATATACTGCCCTGGGAAAAATAACATGGTTGCTGATGCCTTATCAAGATTAGAACAAGTTGCACCACTCAACTTGGTGCATGAATCAGATTGGCCTAGCCTATTACCAAAGTACTTGGAGGACCCAGCCATGAGAAGGATGAATATGTAAATATAGTGCCAGATAACTCCATGCATTGTTGTGACATGATACAACCTACAGAATCTAGATTCAGAGTACCATGGGAATAGAGTACCAGGTGCATGTCTTCAATCCTTTTGTGCTTTTACACATCATGCACAACATTGATCCAAAAAAACGGTTAAAAAACAGATTCTCTCCAGTACAATGGGTGAAACGCAGGGGCTGCTTTGCATGAAGATGCAAAGCTATATTTCAGACTCTGTGGCCAGGTATAGGCTCACTAAGCTTTCCTGGCACACTATGGCATCATTTGGCACTCATGGCTCAATGTGGGACTATCTAACGGAGCAAGTCTAATGTCCATTGGCAACTTACCCACTAGTGGACAAACAAGGCAATATCCAGGATGACTTAGAGCATAGGGACATACTCAAGCTTGCAAGACTTGCTGATAATACTGAACCATCAAGATATTGGTATTGCAAGAAAAGAGATTCAAGAGAACCCTCTCAACTTTAGTAGGGGAGAATGTTACAATATACTACTTGAGTGAATAAGTTAGATCAGTTTTTAGTCAAATCAATTAGTTATATGTTTAGCTTACCAGTATATCAGTATCAACTATCATATCAGTAGTATTTGTCAGCAAATGAATCAGCAGATCCTTATCAGACAGAAATAGATATTTTAAGTAGGATCTTGTAGGGTGATGATGATGCAATCAAATGAGTTATCAGCTACAGCCTACATCAGGAAATATAATTGGTCAGCAATTGGTCTGGCAAAATGTATATATGAAGCTGCTGGAACCTCAATAAAAATCAGCTCAAGTTTTAGTGAATAGAATACTAACTAAACTCCCTATTCCTCCACAACTCTTATACCAAGACTTGTGACAATTGCAAGATAAATATTGATATGTAATCTTTTGATTTGTTAAGTAGCACTGCTGATCAAAATATCTACTATGAGACAAGCTGAAAAAGTCCAGTTCTATTAGCTCTCCAAATAGATGATCTTACTATAGTCACCAGTAGCCAATTATAGCAAAAAGTGATGAAGCTAAGCCTACCAAAGAAGTCAAAATATCTGATCTAAGGGAGCCAAGTTACAACTTTGGGATAAGGCTCTGCATAGAGAAGTATGCAGACATCAACCTTAAGCAGTTGTGCAATATTCAAGATACGCCTAGGTAATGCCAAACAAGTGATTGTAAGCCCATTGCAATCTCTATGGGGACAAACCATACCTGTACAGCACCTGGCCAAGTGAAAGTGCTGGATGCTATCAGAAAGCCTAGACTTCCCTGACTAATTTGTGCTTAGGAGCCTCATGTATCTTATGCTAAGAGCTTGCTGGTCAATCCCATAATCAGTGGCATTTGTCTCTCAATATAATCAGAACTTTGGATCTGTTTCTTTTAAGCAATCTAGCCAATATTGAGATACTAAAAGGCATTGCAGATACCTGCATAAGGTATACCAAGAAGAATTCAGAGCACTCTCTAATACATGACAGGTCAATCTGCACTTGGACAATGTCAAAGGAAGACTTCTTCTTGAAGTACTCTGATGTAATGTCCAAGCAAAGGAAATCAATATAATGCTTTATTTGACTACAAAAGGGATACAGAAAAGAAGGGAAAGCAAAAGAGCCAACAGAAACCTATTGTTGTTGCTGCGGTTAGACACCAGAACACTGTGCATGAGAATGCATAATAAACCTAGAGGATGAAAAGTACAGAGTAGAGCACATAAACCATACAACTACGGAAGAACATTTGTTTGAAGCTGCGTAAGAGAGTGCAAGTAACTATAGCAATCAGCAAGATATTAATTCTGGAGTATCACACTATATATGTGGTATAAAGGAGTGGTCAGTAAGTTGAAGACTATGCTTGTTTGGAAAGTGTTACCTGGGAGATAACTCAGCGCTAGTAGTTACCACCAGAGGGTCAATACAGCTAACCAGTAGTGATAACTAAGAGGTAATGGCAGCAAAATTGACAGACATACTCTATGCTCCTGGAATAGCCAAGAACCTGCTCTTGGTGGGTGACACAACTACCCAGGAATATAAATTTGTTTTTGCTGAGCTCAGCTTATTAATTTTGAGTGAATATGGGCAAGAATTAGACCTGGGATTTATCTATCACAAAATGCTCAAGTTTCAATGTAAGATTATTGTACCTGAGTATCTGACCACCGCTAAAGCCAATAAATCTGACTACAAGATGTGGCAATAAATACTAGGACACATTAAGGAACAGAAAATCAGATAACTGATAAGAAACTAACTTATTCTTGGCCTCAACTACTTGACTTTGATGAAATTGAGTGTATGCAAGGGATGTTCACATGGAAAACTAGTTAGGCAGCATCTCAGGAGCCACCAAAATACTATATTAAGCATTTAAACATTTGTGGGCCCATAAAAACACTGTCCTTTGAGTCCAAGATATATTGTATTATGGTTATTGACTATAACATAAGATACACATGTATGTACTTCTATAAGACAAATGATGAGGCTCTGAAACATTCAAGCATATATACAGTAGCAGAACATGCAAATAGAACAATGGTAGAGGTGGAAGATCTAAATACATAACAATGAAATGGTGTGCAGGTTTTGGTGAGAATCTGTTAGTACTACAGTTTTAGCAATAGTAAATGCCCAACAACAGCACAACAAGATTCTACACCCTTTATATTGGCTTTAATGTGATAGCATTTTAGACTGCTAATGGCCTCTTGTATAGTAGCCTACCCTATGAAAATAATTATGATAATCCTGTTAAATTGACATCACAAAATTTATATCCTGTGACTAAGAGGTAGTGATGTCACTGGGACACTATACAAACACAGTTCAGAAAATATTACATGCCAGATCTCACCAAAACCTTGGCCAGAATTTTTCATCAAAGCAATATAAGTGGCTTTAATTGATTCCCTGCTAGTTCTGACACTTTCTAATCCCAGAGAGGCAATGCCCTTCTATATTTGTAAGTATTGATTGGCTATTGTCACCTTTTCACACTTGTTACTCCCAGACTCCAACAATACTCTTACCTTTCATACATAACATTTGGTCATTGTCCTTTCAACCAACAATTGTAACTTAGATTCAAACTTTACTGACATCTACAAGTCCCTATACCCAATATATATTCATCAGGTGCAACTGAACTCTCAACAAGTATCTCCATTAAGATTCACTATTCTATAGAAATATCTGCCTAAATGCCTTTTTTCAATGACTTTGGCATAAATCCCATGGCTATGTGCCATTGCCCATTCCTGCTTGCCTTATGTCCTAGTCTTCAGCAAGTACTGGAAGGTCTGGCACCTCATCTGCTAGTCTTTGCAATGAGTCCTTGTAAAATTAATTACTTTTCATGCATACAAGTTGATTTATTTCCATTGAAACTTCATCTGTACCTCAATTGCCAATTGTATCAGCCTATATTAGTTCCTTTACCTTACATCAGCATTAAGGCTAACCTCACACTCAACAAGTACTCCATTAAAATCCACCACTCAATAGTATATCTGCAGTAATGCTCTGTTTCCATGACCTTGGCAGGACCCCTACAGCTTTATGCCACTGTTCATTCCCTGGTTCCCATACATCCTGGTCTTCAGCTGGCACTGCAAGGTTTAACACCTTGTCTGCCAGTCTTTGCAATAAGTCCTTGCAGTATTTGTGTGTGTTTTGTTAAGTACTGCTCTTGAAGAAGTGCTGCAGACTCTTGGTGTGCCTATTGATATTTAAAAATTCCTCTGAAGGCATTAGGATAATCTTTTAAGTTCTTGATGTTGCTACTTTGCTGTTGATGGGATCTCCATTCTGTCAACAACAGAGGATGTAGAGGCTTTGGCAGACAAATTGTCTGTCTTGGCAAACTCAGCTACCTCACTCAAGTGTAGCTCAACTGGCTGCACTTCTAACTCTTGCAGAAACAGCTGCTTTCTTTTGGTAATCCTTCTTAGCTATGAAAGAATTCAGTCTGTTCCAGGCTTACTGCATTAATTGTCAAGTACTGCAGCTTTTTTCTCATGCTTCCAACTCTCTGGCAGGGATAGACTTTTTCCCTTAACCATTTCCTTCATCACCACCCGGTCTTTTACTGCTACTTTGTCTAAATGCTTCTTGTATTGAACTACATTTTCTCCTAATTAATGCTGCTTTAATGCATCTGTTTTGGCCTGCTTGTTGCTTGCTAGCACTTTGTGGGCAACCCAACAATTTTTCCTGTTTGTTTTAAGCTCTCAGCCCATGCTGTGATGGTCTACTGAGGTAGCCACTAGTTGTTTTCACTGCCAGGTCCTCCATTGCTACTTTGACTGAGTGCTTCTTAAGTGGAACTATGCTTTTTCCTTGATAAATGTCATGCTGGTGCATCTGTGTCATCCTGCTTGTCCCTTATTGGCACTCTTCCAGCAACCTGATGTTTCATTGGCACTGATTTGGAGCTTTCAGCCCTGCATGTAATAGGTTCTTGTGGAAGCCACAGGTTTTTAGCCATTGCACCCTAGTACTTCTGCCATTGATAGTCTTGGCAATTCTTGAGATGCTTTCTTTACATACCAGTGCCAGCCCAAGATCTGTTTACACATTTAATTCCAGGATGATGCTCATGGAACAAGTCAAGCACATTCCACTTGACCTTGAGTTCCTGATGGTCCCATTGTATGCCAGCCTTAATGTGTTGTCAAGCTAGACTTCTAGCAGCCTCTTGAATATTAGCCCATTCTTCATCATTGCACTGCATGGCTTCATCAATCTTCAATGTCTTTGATTATTAGGCTTTGTTATATGCACTGCAGCTTCTCCCTCCCAAGCTGTATTAGGTCTGTCTATGGGCTTTTCTTTGGGCAGTGTTGTTGTGCCTCAAAGACTTTACTTTGTTCCTCCGCTGATACATCAGTAAATGGCTTGATGCTTGGCTGTGACATTAAGATACTTGAGTTCCTTCTTTGCAGCTAACATGCTGCTTTCTCTACCAGAAATAATGCTTGCTCTGCATGTAATATCCAATCATCCTGTTTCTGGACTATTTCCCAACTTCACTGGGCCATTGCATCTATCCTATCAGCCACTTTGCCTATTGTCTCATTGATGCTTTGGTATGGGCTGACAACATACTTGCTAATACAGGTGGTGGTGATGTTATGATGGCCACTTGCTGGTCTTCAACTGAAGGTACTGCTTTTGCTACATTCTTGTCTGCCTCTGCAGATATTCCCAATTGCCTGCTTGACTGAGAGCCTGAGGAGTCTGCATTATTACCTTCAGTGAGCTCACTAGAGTTTTTCCATTTGATTGTGTGACAAAGTGCCAGCTTGTTTATAGTGCTGGATCATTCTGGCATTCTAGGGCACTATCTTGCATTATAATGTCTACCATAATGACAGTGGTAGAATATAGTTACTGGTAATTTTACTCAATCTTACTTATGTTGTGCAGAATAGTGCTTTCCTTGCTTTATTTACTCTTCCTAATGCTCCAGACAAATTTCTTGCTGTGGATGTCTTCTTGTACAAGTATATTGTGCATTGATAAGCATCTTATCAGTTTTGCCCATTCTACTGTTTCCTCCTATATATGACTTTCCTCTGTATTCACCTGCCAATATACAGAATCTCTTCATATATCCAAATATATGCTTTATGCTCACTCTGAAATGATTTAATATTGCAATGTAGAGCTTCTGCTTCCTTCAAAGCACACCACTCCTTGGCTTCCTATATGCTGTGATAGATCCTGATCTCTGATAATCCTCTCCTACATAAGCTAAGTCTGCCATAAATGTCTTCCCTCTACTGAATTCTGGATGATTTTCTACCCAGAGTGCCTTGTCATGACTACTTCCAGCAAATGGCCCACTATATTAGATGATGTTACCCTCAATGTCAGACAGTGCTTGAAACTTCACATATTGTGCCTTTTACTTGCCAGATTTTCCATGCATTATGATTAAATCACCATCAATTGCCATGTATCCAATCATTATGTTGCAAAATCATCCTCAAACAATGACTTGGTATTTTTATTACTGCTTTATTCACAAGCCTATAATCAAATAGGAAATCTGAGATTGATGTGATCTGATTCATGTCAATGTAATCTGAGGTGCATCATGCATAATATATGAAAAATGCAACAATCACATTAGTTTTCATATATCTCATATAACACCAGGTTGATGACAATGCACTAAGATATAAGTTTCCAAATTTGTCACTAAGGTCTCTATACCAAGTCTCAGCCCATTGTTAGTACAGCCCAGACAAAACCCATCCTGCAGCTCACAAGCATGATTAGGACCAGAAAAGTCAATGTCAGATCTGTTCAAGCTCTTGCCAAATAGTTTTAGTATGGCTCAAGTGCCAATGATGAGCCTTCATAAAGATATTTGGGCATTACTTATTAATCTAGCCAACCTAGATACCTCAGAGAGTTGATAGAGATGGAAGAACCTGAGTAGAAAGCTGTGGCCCAAGTTCTACATCAAGATGCCAGCAGATGTGTGTAAGAAGATATATAACAAGACCAGTATTGAAATCAAGAATTAGCTGAGAGTGAGGGGATTTGATGAAGAAGCCACGCAGGAGCAATTTTGCACGCAGTTTGCTCAGTACAGGCTGGATGTGTGTGTTTGTGCCTCCACCTTGGGAACCAAGGAGATTTTGAGTGAGTTTTTGCCTCAAATGACTAATGTATTACGTGATATATTAGCAGAGCTAAGTGACTTCCAAGAGCAATATACACAGGACTCATCCAGGCAACAGTTCCAAAGTATTAGACAGAGGGTAAGTGAACACCTTGAGGAATCAGAAGGTGAGCCTCAAGAGGAAGAATACAGACTGCAAGCAACATTGTCTAGATTGCGCTAGCATGCCCTACTGGATCCCTTACCATCCCTTGCAACTTAGTGTGCCAGCACATGCCAGTCCAAACATTGCCAACACCCTTCACAAAAGCACCCTGCATTGAGTCAACGCATATTGGGTCAACGCACATGCTTCAGAGCAAAACCATCAGAACCTGCCAAACTGCTCAAAAAGACACAAGTCCATTGGAGCAAGCCAAGTTGCATCAACAAGCAGCTTCACATCAAACTCAGCAAAGGGCCATGTCAGCGCATCATGTTGAGTCTGCACGTGCCATTACACTTGACCATCAGCAAGTCTCTACTGGTGAACTGACCAATGATGACCCATATGAAGTGTCTCCACCACCAGAGCCTTTGGCAAGTAAAAGAATGTGTCAGCACATAGCACTGCAGGCTGGCTCAGTTGCATCCTCCAGAGCAATTCAGTGCGGTCAAGCTGCAGCATTGCACTCATCTACTAGGAGGCAAAATACAGGCTACAAATACACAAGTAGCAAAGAGGATAGTCAACAAGAGAGTAGTTGAGGTGTGCAAGGATAATCACTACCAAATGCTTCAGTATTGATCCCTGTGAGAAAAAAACCTAGGAGAAGACAATGCAATTGCATTGAATTGCTATTATTTGTAATGATCCAAACAACGCATTTTTTTGCAATCCGTATCAACCTTTGCAAATCAGTGATCACTAAATTTTTGATATATAAATATATCAAGGCTGGCTCACATTTGAGACAGGACCACTAAAATAAACACCCTGCATATGTATATATCATCTGTGGCACCAGTGTAGCCATTTGATCTGACTTGCACCTATACAATTGGCCATGTGCTAGCTATGACACCTTGTTCAATTGCTAGGATCAGGGATTTACTTGCTTAATGGGCAAAATGGGATATTTGATGGCAAATTCAGTAGCTTGTGTGTTGGCAAAGAGTCAATTTGGGGCTGACAGCTTCAGGATACTTTTGGACCAATTAGCCACTGAGATACCATTTAATTGAAGTGATGGTAGCTAAAATAGTAAGTATCAGTGTAGTTAATAGTGTGATACACATTTATCTCCATTTATGTTAAAGCAACATTTCCAAATACCAGATTTAACCTACCATAATAGAGGTATTTGATTGAGCATGTGATGCAAACATTACAAGTGGGTGCAATCATTTGTGCCAACCTCATTGTGTCAGATTGTGCCATAGTGGGCAATATTGTCCAAGAGCAATCCTGCCTACTAGTAGCTACAATATTGCACCCAATTGTTCTTGGATACCATGGATTGCACTGCGCGCCCTAGCATGGTACAATGGAACAAGTCCATTTTCATTTACACTAAAGAAACCAATCCAAATACTGGATTTTACCTACCATAATAGAGGTATCAAATTGCGCATGTGATACAAGCATTACAAGCTGGCACAATCATCTGTGCTAACCACATTGTGTCACATTGTGCCATAATGTACAAGATTTTCCCACACAGCGCAAAATTGTCCAACAGCAATCCTGCCTACTGGTAGCTAAATATTGCGCTTGATTGTTCTAAACAACCGCAGATTGTGCTGCACACCCTGGAATGGTATAATAGAACAAGTCTACTGTACACAGGGCCTTTTTTGTTTGTAGCCCCAAATGTTACAATGAATATCAAAGTAAGCTGCTGACCAACCATTCTTCTGTTGCTGTCAGCAGTGGGGTTTGGTTGCACACCATACAACTTTGCTTTATTTTTTGGTGGCATATATATGGAAGTTAGTCACACCAAAGGGGAAATGGTTTTACATATATGTGTGTATGTGGTGCTACAACTCTACTTAGAATGCTTACTAGGGCAGGTCATCATTGAATCTCACACTCTTGTAGGTGCAATGTCCAAAATATAAGGCTGTTCACATGAGTGTTGCCAAAGAAAAAATATAATTGCATCATGTTGTTGAGTATCATGCAGTATGCCCCATGGACAAGACTACTTTAATTCAACATAGTAAGAGAAGAGAAAAAAGACCATAAGGCTATTGTAGCAAGCTTCTCAGCCATGAGGCATGCAGACAGCATAGGGGGTATTACAAGTATCATGGCCAGTGTTTTGCCACACATCTCCTATTTGACAATTCATCAATCACTACTGACCAACAATATCTTGCTGTTATGGCAGCTTTCCATACTTGTCACCTTATACAAGCTGAGTCAGGTGAGTTTGTGTTGCCGTTAGGCTCACCCCAGCCTCCTGAATATTTCAAGCAAAGTGAGAGCTCTGTTGGAGCAGGCTCACTAATAGATTGTGAGTCTATCTCTACAAACAACAGTACCCTGCATGAGCGTTGCAAAATACTGATATGCAATGAGTTAACACTTGTGGAAAAAACGCCAAGAATACTATATGGAGTCAAGTGAGCCTAGTAATCCATTTACTGGTGTATGATCTCATATTGTTGCTAGAGAATTGGCACATTTTCATTAATATCAGTAATGGGGGCCTTGACAATCTACTACAACTTTTTGCTATAATCATCCCAGGTGCAACATGCCATGCATATGGTATAATAGAAAATTGTCATGCAGCTGGCAACATATGACCCAGAAACTGTCCTGATACCTACATGTATTAACAGTTGCACAGCATTCACATCAGAATATGCTACCATTGCAAGGTGTCCAACCTGTCAGGAATCTACCATCAATGAGGGAAAACATCATTCACACTCTGAATATATTCCAGTAATATCCCATCTAAAGAGGATCATGAGGCCTAACAAATATTGTAAAGCTACAAAGTACTGCACTCATTATCAATCAAGTACATCCATTTCCATATTTTTTGATGGAAAACATCACAAACAACTTTGAAGGTATGTATTAATAGGCCCTTGCCTTGGCACCTGCTGGATTCTTGTTAAACAAGTAGTGTACCAGCAAATCCTGCTGGCCACTGACTCTCATCAACCTGAATATGCCACCTATCCTACAGTATCAGAGCAGAAATCTGATGGTAGTCTCACTGGTATCTGGGCCTAAATCACTGTCCAACCTGGATAGCAACCTGTAACTATTACCAGAAGAGTTTTTTATGCTTTCCAGCAGGATAACAGTAAACAGCTGTCATATCAATGTATGTTTTATTGCCTGCAGTGGAGATACCCCAGCCATCAGCAATATAGCCAGCTTTTCTGGGCATAATGTATGATATTGCTGTCAAATGTGTGAGGTCCAGGGGATATACTCCATAACTCACACACAGTATTATTACCCAAACACCAACACTAAGAAAAACATCTTCCCACAGAGCAAAGGTGCCAAAGTCAGCAAGCTTTTGCAGCAAAGTTGGCAAGCTATAAGCCATTGGCTGGAATATGGTATTAACTGGAAACCAGTTATACTTAAGATAGAGGGTATCTGTTGGAGCAAAAACTTTCAACTAGGAGCCATGGATTTGCTGTTCAACATCCCTATACTGATGACCAAGTTGTACATGGGGCACTTAAGTTCAATGAGCCCTGTGAGATACCAGAGATATATGAAATAGTTGGCCAGATATTACAGAGTATCTGCTTTGCTATGAACTTCTCATGAGCTCCAGTCACCATTCATATGCATATGTGGCAATACAAATGCAAGGACTGGATGAACCAGATATATACTTATTCAGGCAGCCTTCTGAGGCCATTGCTACCAAGAGTATATTGGAAGCATTAGGAGTCATATGTGAATGTTGTAGGAATATTTGTCCAGAAGCAGATCACCAATGCCAACTTGATGCATCAAGAGCTTTGGTGCAAGGAGTTTGTACCAGGATCTGAGCAGCTTTACCACAACATAAAGCTGAGCACATGTATCTTGGCCACTACTGTATCCACTTTCTACTCCATCTTGCTTGGTGTGCTGGGAATATTGGGCTTTGCATCACCTTTGGGAGTTTCCTATGGAGCAGATGTTCACAAGATTGGAAGACCAGTTAAGTGGCAGGTGCTCCATATCCCAATTTCATCAAGAATATGACCTTCAAGTCCATCATGGATGTGATGAGCTGACACATGGAGAACAGCCTGGCAGAGTTAAAAAAGCTGAGGACAGATGTGCACATGGAGACACCTATGCCAATGGTATTAAGAAGCTAAGCAGCCCCAATGCTTGGATTATTGATTAGGTAATGCAAAGCTAGGCTGGGTACAGCAAGCCACTAATTCTTAATAGGAAAGCTCTACCAATGTGCAGGGTTACTTTTGATTATATGCCAGTTTCTACACCATTCAATAGTGAATTCACACAAATAAGAGCCAGAGTACATCTATTGCAGGGACTACTATCCAGCAGGGAGAAGGAGTATATTGGCTCAATACTAAGAAGTACTTTGCGGATTCTGAGGAGGTATTCATGGCAGAAGTGGTGGCAACAAAGCATATGCTTCTAAGATATATATGTGACCTGTAATACAAGGTATATTGCAACTTTGCAGTATCACACTAAAAAGCTGTAAAGTTGAGGTGGTACAAGTATGTAAATTGCAGCAGGTGCACATGTTTGTAGAGGTTAGTAGGCAGGAGACTACAGTAATTTTTGACTCAAACCAAATGTGGAACTCCCAAGGCAGCGGTGGATAAGCAAAGAAAGATGGGTGACTCTACAGTGGAATAAATGAATTGCACAAGGGGGGTTAGAGAAGGAAATACCAATTGGTAAATTGGTATTGTTTCATTATACACAACTAGCTGTAGGCCACCATACCACCATTATAATGCCATCAGAGGCATACAATAATGCTGTCAAAATACTGTAAAGGTTTTACAACATAAGGTAATTGGATATACCTGCCAGTTAGATCCTCTTCAATAGTTATAGAGCACACTAAGACTGCAACAATGCTATGCTACGCTTGGCAAAGCAACACCCACACACCATTATGTTTTCTAACTTTAGTTGGTGGTAAAATTAGCCAAATGCAGCAGTGATCTCATCATAAGATTGTATAGAAGGTCATTAATTCCAAGCTGCTGGTATTATAACAGTCTCCTGATGGGATCTTGTCAGCTGATCTTGATTGGATCCACCCACAGGACCAAATTACTTTTGATATGGAATAGTCTTTTCAGTTCCTGATGTTGTTGCTGTATCTATTTGTGGGATATCCACTTGATCAACATTGGAGGATGTGTAGGCAGGGGTAAACAAATTGACATTTTCTGCAGCTCAACTAGCTGTGCTTTCAACCCCAAAGAAAGCAGCTTCTGTGTTGTTGATAAATCATCTTGGCTATGATGGGATTCAGCTTGCTCTGAGCTTAAGGTAGTAATTGGCACATATTGCAATTTTTCTTACACTCCCTTGTTACTTGCTTTGGTCAACTTTCTCCCTTTATCATTCTCTTTAGTACTGATGGGTCTTTCACTACCAGTTTATCTGAGTGCTCATTGTATTAAACTATGTCTTGTTTGTGATAAATGCTGAACTGATGCACCTGTTTCTGTCTTCTTGCTCCTTGATGGCACTGTTTCAGCATGTTAACATTCCTAAGCTGCTGGTTTTTATCACTGACAGGTCCTTCACTGCAACTTTGACTGAGTGCCTTCTGAATGGTATGACACTTTTTCTTTGATATAATAGACTTGTTCTGTTGTATAGTGCCGCACTGATCCATGAGTGCCAAATGATGCCATAGTGTGCCAGAGAGACCAAGTGACCCTATACTTGGCCACAGAGTCTGAAACATAGCTCTGCATCTTCATGCTAAGCAGCCCCTGTGTTTCACCCATTGTGCAGGAGAAAATCCATTTTTAGACTTTTCTTTGTGGATCAATGTAGTTTGGGATGTGTAAGAACACAGGAAAACTGAAGACATGCATCTAGTACTCAATAGCCATGGCACTCTAAATCTAGCTCCTGTGGCTAGTAACATGTCACAAAAATGCATGGCACTATCTTGGTCCACTGGTACTATCTGGCACTATAAGTGCCTTGTATAGGTCTTACTTTAGGGCTAATGATTAAATATAGTGCCAGATAGTACCAGTGGACCAAGATAGTGCCATGCATTTTTGTGACATGTTGCTAGCCACAGGAGCTAGATTTAGAGTGCCATGGGTATTGAGTACCAGATGCATATCTTCAATCTGTTTGTGCTCTTACACAGCCTACACAACATTGATCCATAAAAAAAGGTCAAAAAATGGATTTTCTCCTGCACAATGGGTGAAACACAGGGGCTGCTTAGCATGAAGATGCAGAGCTATGTTTCAGACTCTGTGGCCAAGTATAGGGTCACTTGGCTTTACCAAATTACATGACACTATCTTAGTCCACTGGTACTATCTGGTACTATATTTAAATATTAGCCTTAAAGTACAACCAATACACAGCACTTAAATTGTCAGATAGTATCAGTGGACCAAGATAGTGTTGGGCATTTTTGTGCAATATTTCAAACCTGTGCTGCTAGACTCAGAGCACCATGTGTATTGAGTACAAAGTGTATGTCTTCAGTACTTCTTTACTACTATATATCTGGTGCAACATTGATCCACAAAAAAAGAGGAAAAATAGGATTTTCTCCTGTGCTAAGGGTGAAGCAAAGGAGCTGCTTTGCATGAAGAGGAAGAGCTATGCTCTATGCTATATGACCAAGTATAGACCTACTTGGCCAATAAGGCACACTATGTCTCTACTTGACTATGATGGCACAATGTGGCACTATTCAGTGGAACAAGTCTATTATACACAGCTAGCTGTAGGCTGCTGCACTGCCCCTATAGTGCCAACAGAGGTTCAAAAAATGCCATCATGGCAGTGTCACATTTGTTCTCATATAAGGCAGCTAGATGTGCTGGCAGGTTAGGCCTGCTCAAATATATGTAGAATATAGTAGACTTGTTCTGTTGGATAGTGCCACATTGAGCCATGAGTGCCAAATGACGCCATAGTGTGCCAGAGAGGCCAAGTGAACCTATACCTGGCCACAGAGTGTGAAACAGAGCTCTGCATCTTCAGGCAAAGCAGCCCCTGTGTTTTACCTATGATGTAGGAGAAAATCCATTTTTTGATGTTTTTTTGTGGATCAATGTTGTGCAGAGTGTGTAAGAGCACAGAAGAACTGAAGACATGCATCAGGTATTCAATACCCATGACACTCTGAATCTAGCTCCTGTGGCTTGTAGCATGTCACAAAATGCATGGCACTATCTTGGGCCACGAGTACTATCTGGCACTATATTTAATCATTAGCCCTAAAGTAATATCTATACAAAGCAATTATAGTGCCAGATAGTATCAGTGCCCAAGATAGTGCCATGCATTTTTGTGACATGCTACAAGCCACAGGAGTTAGATTCAGAGTGCCATGGGTATTGAGTACCTGATGCATGTCTTCAATCATTTTGTGCTCTTACACATCCTGCACAACATTGACCTAAAAAAAAGGTCAAAGAATGTATTATCTCCAACACAATGAGTGAAACACAGGGGCAGCTTTGCATCAAAGTGCAGCACTCTGTTTCACACTCCGTGGCTAAGTATAGGCGCATTTGGCCTCCCTGGCACACTATGGCATCATTTGGCACTTATGGCTCAATGTTGCACTATCCAACAGAACAAGTCTGGTAAGTCCAACATTGTACCATGCAATTCTTGCTAAAAAACTGCTCCAACACTGTCAAGTTTTTAACTTTATTTAACCCTAAAATCAGCAAAATACAATTACCATTACATTGTAAGAATGTGTAGGGAGTCAATAATTTTGAGCATCTGACATCTTGACAACCTCATTGTAGAATCCTGCTGGCTTATTGAGATTGTGTACACCTGCAGGACCAAATTATTTTACATATGGTTTGGCTCAATTATTGAGTACCATATTTAAGCTATAAGTAAACCTGCAGCACTACATACACATGTATATGTAATACTATTACCTTCTTGTTTGATGCACTTTTATATATAAGCAGCCAAAATTAAAGCAAAGCTTTGTGGTTTCCAATCAAACCCTGCTGCACTCAACAGCAGGAAGCAGTTAGATAATAGCTGGCTTAGAGATTTAGCACAGCCAGTAGAGCTACATCCCAAAAAGACTATGTTAGCACCTTGCCTCCTGAAGGTAATATTGCTCACTTCTCAGGCTATCAATGAAGTAGGCTATTAGAAATCTTTGCAGAGAGTTGCATATCAAAGATTTCAAACTTGGCCAATTTTACTAAGCTCAAAGATTATGCACCCTAACTGATTTTCCCTAGCCCAAACATAACTAATCCCCTTTATGGTTTGTTTTATCACTTTTCAAAATCTATTTTAGCTGTCACCCCTAATCAATTTTTATGTGGCCCTTACATCCTCAACCTGATCTTCAAAGCCTTTTCAGGTAATTAGTCATCACAGATCTATCCAACCACTTAGGAGTTGCCATGACATCAGCTGATTAATGATGCAACTTTCACTTATCTTGTGCACCTATAAACACTCAAACTGACTTCAATCAATCCAGTCACTTGGTGCTTACTTGCTTAACTTAATCAGAAAAGTATAAATAAAGCTTACTGAACCTTTTGGTTTAGGGTGTGTCTCAACAACATCAAGATTGTGCCTCAGCAAAATTAAGAACTGAACAATTACATTCTAGTTTCTACCCAAGCCTAGGGTAACTAGCACTCCCAAGAACACTAAGCCTAACCTGCATAGCAATCCAACTCTGTTGCCTTTATAGTCAAACCCAGCTATATACAAGACCATTATTAGTCCAGAACCTCTCTGCTACTATTTCTGCCCATCTCTGACATTTCTAAGATTCTGCACTTGGTTGTCACTTTGGTTCAGTTAAGTCATTCAGGGGTTTTATTACACTTTTCTCTTGGATACAACACAGAGCTGCGTACTGACCACAATACTCAGGCAGATGAGAATGTAGCAAGTGTGGTAACTCTGGTGGAAGTCCAATAAATGTATGTCATAATATCACCACCGCTAACACTGCCAAGTGTGCTGTCAGCTCATACCAAAGTATGGAGGCAACAATTAGGTCTGGCAGCTAATAGGACAGATGCAACACTCTACAGAAATCAGCAAAAATTCAGAGACAGGATGAGGTGATAGCACATTTAGAGCAATTGGTATCCCAGGTAGAGAATGCAGTATCTTTGCTGCAAAGAATGGACTGATGTAGCTCAATGTAGCAGTTGAGAACTGAGTCTTTTCTTGATGTAACAGTCATTGAATACTGTAAAGTCTTTGAAGCACAAATACAGTACCCAAAGATAAGGCCCAGCAAAAAATCTACCACATCATGGAGGGGAGCAAATGTGATACTTTTACCAAAGCCTAGTAATCACATATTGTTGAAATTTTGTGAAGCCATTGAGTACAGTGATGAAGATTGAGCTAATATTCATGAGGTTATACTAAGTCTACAGCCTCTGTGTCTTCCATTGTAAACAGAGTGAAGTTCCCACAATCTGGCAAAGCAATAACATCAAGAAACTAGAGGTCTATCAATAATCCTACAGTGAATTTGGCATATGAAGAAGCCCACAATGAGGTTGCTGCACTTCTTTCAGAGCACTACTGAAGAGAACATACTGGAACATTGCATGGATAAGTTTTAAAGGCTGGCAGATGCAAACCTAGACCTTTTAGTGCTGGCTAGAGAACAGGATGTATAAGAATCAGAGAATGAGCCATTGCATAGTGCCCTAGAACTCTGTCAAAGGCTTGGAAAAAGGTCAGTACTGCAGGAAAGCTTGTTGTATGGTGGATCTTAATGGAGCTACTTGCTGAGTGAGAGGTTAAGTGTGATGTTATTATTGGATATAGGGACTTGTAAAGGTTAGCGCAATTGGTAGTTAAGTTAAAACTGATGATTTGATGGAAATGAAATCATTTGTGTGCATTAAAAGTTACATCATTGGTTGAGTCCAAAAGTAAGGAGCATGCAAAAGAGGTAATACCCAACAAATGTAATAAGTGTAGGAAGTGATTGAGTTTCCAGGATCAGAATGTGACAGAACTGACAGAAACACAATCAAAAGCCATTTACATATCAGGCTTGTTCTGTTGGATAGTGCCAAGTCAAGCCATGAATGCCAAATGATGCCATAGTGTGCCAGCAAGGCCAAGTAAGCGTGTACTTGGCCACAGAGTGTGAAACATAGCTCTGCATCTCCATGCAAAACCGCCCCTGTGTTTCACCCATTGTACTATAGAAAATCCGCTTTTGGACCTTTTTTTTGGATCAATGTTGTGCGTGATGTGTAAGAGCACAGAAGGACTGAAGACATGCATCTGGTACTCAATACCCATGGCACTCTAAAGCTAGCTCTTGTGGCTTGTAACATGTCACAAAAATGCATGGCGCTATCATGGTCCACTGGTACTATCTGGCTCTATAAGTGCTTTGTGTAGATCTTACTTTTGGGCTAATATTGAAATATAGTGCCAGATAGTGCCATGCACTTTTGTTACATGATACAACCTACAGGAGCTAGATTCATAGCGCCATAGGCATTGAGTACCAGTTGCATGTTTTTAGGTCTTCGGTGCTCTTACACATCCTGCACAACATAGATCCAAAAAAACAGGTCCAAAAATTGATTTTCTCTGGTACAATGGGTGAAACACAGGGGCTGCTTTGCATGAGGATGCAGAGCTATGTTTCACACTTTGTGGCCAGGTATAGACTCACTTGGCCTCCCTGGCACACTATGGCATCATTTGGCACTCATGGCTCAATGTGGCACTATACAATGGAACAAGTCTATTGTAGTTGGGACTTCTGTCGATATGAATGGTGAGATGAAACCTTGTAGGGTAATAGTTCTTTTAATTATTGAGATGCTCAACAAGGCATCTCCTCGAGTGGATTAAGGTAGATGGTCCACAGTGCTTGGTGTCATTCTCCTGTAATATGTCCAAAGGAGTTATGGTGGTGTTTAAAGGACTGACAAGAAAAGACTGTTCAGACAAGCAATTAATATTGCAACTTTTAAGTGATCAGATGGGATTATGTTAATGTAGTTTGGCACCATATGTCTAATTTAATTATTTTCTCTATTCACTATGAGTAAGTCTGCATCAAATGCCATTTATCCCATTAATATATTGCAAAATTGTCATTAAGCAATGAATTAGTGATTGTAACAAGAGTAAGTCACATCATTATAATCAAACAAGAAATCTGTAGCTTATGTAATCTAATCACATTGATGCAGTTGCAGATATCATATGGTGTTTGAGAAATTAAATAATCACATTAGTTTTTATATATATTTGATATGGGACCAGGTTGAGGCCAATATATTACTATATAAGTATCCACATCAGTCACTATAGTCCATATGCCAAGTCTCAACCCATCTTTAGTGCAACCCAGACAAAACCCACCCCCCAGCTCACATCCACAGACAGGACCAGACATATCAAGGTTGGATATCTTTGAGTCTTTGCCAAATAGTTTCATTATGGCCCAAGTGTCTATGATGAGCCTTCATATAGCTATTTGGGCAATACCCATTAATCTAGCTGAGCTGGAAACCCCAGAGAGTCAACAGTGATGGAAGAATTGCAGTAGAAAGCTGTGGCATGAGTACCAGAACAATATGCCAGCAAATGTATGTAAGACATATAACAAGACAAGTATTGAAAGCAAGAATGAGCAGAGAGTGAGTGAATTTTATGATGAAGCAATATGAAAACAATTCTACACACAGTTTAGACAGTGCTGACCAGACGCATATGTTTGTACCTCAACTTTTGTAACTAAGGAGATTGTGATCAGGTTTATGCCTCCAATGACAAATGTACTACATGATATACTAGTAAAGAAAAGTGGCCTGCAAGAGCAGTTTACCCATGACTCATCAAGGCAACAGTTTTAGAGTATCAGATAAAGGGTGAGTGAGTACCTTGAAGTATTAGTAGGTGAGCTTCAAGAAAAAGAATACAGGCTTTGAGCAAATGCATGAAGGTTGTGGCAGCATGCTTTACTGGAGTCGCTACCAAGCATTACACTACCAACATGCCAGCACATGTTAACCCAATCTATGTAACCTCTTTCACAAGAGTGCTGTGTATCAGGTCAGCATGTATGGTTATACAATACATTGGAAGTATTGTGAGTCATATATTGATATTACAGGAATACTTATCAAAAAGTTGTTTACCAAGGCCAGTTTGGTATATCTGTAGCTTCTATATGTGGAGTTTGTGATGTGATTTAAATGGCTAAACTACAAGCTTAAAGCTCAACATGTAGATCCTTGCCACTACTGTATCCATTCTCTACTCCATCTTGCCCCATGTGTGGAGAATATTGGGCTTTGCTTCACCTTTTGGGAGTCTCCTATGGAGTCTATGTAGGGGAGATAGGACAATCAGTCCAGTGGCTAGTACTGCCATGTCCCAATCTCATAAAAATCTTACCTTTGAGTCTGTCATGGATGTGATGGGCTGGCATATGGAGGACAGCCTGGCAGGGTTGGAAAATACTGTGGACAGGTGTACACATGGATACACCAATGCCTTTGTTGTTAAGAAGCTTAGTAACCCCAATGCATAGGTAAACAGTTAAGAAATGGAGGGTTTAGTTGTACATAACCAGTAGCTAACTTCTATTAGGATAGCCTTACCAAACCGTTGTTTCTGTTAGGTACAAAGCAGTTTCTACACACTTCAATATGGAATTCAGACAAGCAAGAACTGAGCACACATATAAGGGGGACTAGATTCCAGTAGGGAAATGGAATAGAGTGGCCAAGTACTAAAAGGTATCTTGTGTATATTCATGAGGTATTTGTGGTAAATGTGACAGCAGTCAAGTATATGTGTGCAAGATGTATATGCCATAATCAGCACAAGATATATGACAGCTTTACAATTGTCACATTGAGAAGATGTAAAGTTCAGGTGAAAGAAGTGTTGCAATTGCAGCAGGGGTGTGTGTAGGCTGAGGTGTGTAAGGAGGGGGCCATAGTTTTTTTTTATTTGAAGTTTATATGGAATATCCTTGGTTATTGTGGGTAAGGATCTAAAGCGGGGTGAATCTACAGTGGGATATATGTATGGCACAAGGGGAGGTAGCAAAAGCTCATACTGTTTGGTAAATTGGCACAATTGTATTATAAAGGACTAGCTCTAGGCTGCTGTACTGGTGTGATAAAGCCAACAGAGGTCCACATCAAGGTTGTCAAGAATCTGTGAAGCTTTTTGCTGTATAAGGGAATTGCATGTATTGACAGGTTAGGTCTGCTCAAATAAGTGTAGATGACATTAAGACCAACAAAGAGCCATTCAAGTCTTGCCAAAAAACCATTCAGATATCATCAAGTTTATTATTTTATCTGTGGTAAAAGCAACAAGATGCTGTCACAATCCATCATAAGAATGTACAGAGGGTCAATGATGCCAAGCTGCTGGAATTATGATGGTCTCTTTGTGTGATCCTAATGGCTGATTTGGATTGCATTCACCTATAGGACCAATTTTTTTTTCATAGTTTTATGCACTTTTCTCAATGACTAAGTCATTATTGGCAATGGCCTTTGAAAGTCAGAGCCATTGTTACTCCTCATGTTATATCATTTCCAATCAGATTATAGAAGAGCTTTATTTGGCTGAAGTATTAAACTTGATTTGACTTCACAAACACCTAAAAAAGTGGCACCATATCTCATAAACTGCTTCTGCAGCTACTATTGCATTAGTGGAGCATAACTCAGAGCTTGCTTTTATACTCTGGTCCAGTATTATCAGTGATATACAGTATGCTTGGTTATGACTTAAGATATCTTTTAGCCACACCACATCCTACATCAAGTATGCTAAGCCTAGGGCTCTCCCCCAACTTCTGATTGCTGATGCACAGAAAAAAGCCTCTCCCTGCCTTCACTCCTATATCTACAAATAGCATATTATCCATAAGCTTGGCCTACTCACTCTCAGGTGGTCATTACCAACATAGTAAGCATAAGCTTTGTAAGGATAAGAGATTTTGATTGGCAGCTTGCCACAGCTAAGCAAGCATACTTAGTATGTGGCCATTGTATCATCTAACCAACAGTAAGACTATTAGGACAGTAATTTTTATTTTCTGGTAATCTTGGCATTCATTTGTTGCTTGGAGCTATTGAGAGAGATCAGCAAAGCACCAATGCTGCTTTGCTCTGTATCATTCCTGCTCCAGAACTGTAATAGCCAAAGTTATTATCTATCTTTGAAGTGGCAGCATAGACCAGCAGCAGCCTTTAGCTTGTCATTCCAAACATCTGTACACTGCATCCTTTGGCTTGCCACTGGCTACAAGATCCCATAGGGGATTTGAAGTGCTATTTGGGTTGGCCTGTATATTTGCTTTTGCAGTGGTTTCTGATATTCATGTATTTCCTACAATACATTAACCCAATTGGAAATTTGACTTCCTATAGCTATATGCAGGGCTTTAAAAATCATGAGAGATTATGATGGTGCATATAACTAGTTGGTAGCCACTGTACCCACAGGTTCATTTTTGCTCACTTTGATACCTTTCTACTTGAGGGAGAGATCATATGCTTATCTTGCCCATTTCAAGTATTCTCCCACCATTTACATTTTGTAGGATATTTGCTTCTTAGGCATACCAGCCACCAGTGACTTACACTTTGATACTAATAGGGATGTACGAAGCCATCTATATTCACATCTCTTACCAGGTAGTGTGCGTAAGTAATATAAAAAGCAAGGATCTGTTACCTGAAAATGGGATTAAGGACGCCAAAAGTTTGTATGAAGTACACACCACTTGGTACAGTTTGCTTTGCAGGAGTCAAAAAAAGATTCGCTACGATATCAAGTTCAAGTGAATATTTGGCTAGATGCAATGCATATTTGTCCTGGATGCATGAAATTTAGGATGCTGTGGATCGATCTCTATCTCCTAAGATGTTAGAGCATTCCTGCATCCTTTTAAGCTCAATATAGGTGGGCTACACTGTATTATTACTCAACCACCAGACACGCAGTACTTCATGCATCAAGATAATTATCCAAGATTATTTTATTAGCATAAAAATGGTTCAATGCTAAAAATATTGGGTATTGGGGAAATAAATAATCGATAGATGTGCTCGTGAAGGCTGATGATTAGATTCGGATCTGGATGCGGGGGAGGCAGATGATTGCTCTGACTTGGATGCCGAGAGCATCGACACGGGCTCTGATACCGTTGCATGCTCTTGTGTTACTACCTGAGCCATCGGTGGGATTGGGTCTGGGGGATGATGAGTCGCTCAAGCAGACAAATGCATTGGCGCGAATTCCTCCAGCAACGAGCCTGGCGGTGATATCGGGGCACCCAGTGGCTGGGGAGTTGCCACCTCCGTTGTTTCCTCCGTTGTTACCTCCATTATTGCCACCGTTATTGCCACCATTTCCGCCGCTTAGACAGACACTGGCATTCACCTTGATACCCAATAGGTTAGCATCGGCAACGATATCTGGGCAGCTGTTTCCTCCGGAGAGTGGGGGAGCGTTGGGTCCATTGTTTCCTCCGCTCAAGCAAATGCTTGCATCAACATTGATACCAAGAAGCTTGACCTTAGCAACGATATCAGGGCAGGTGGCTCCGTTTCCTCCATTATTGCCGCCGTTGTTTCCACCATTGTTGCCTCCGCTACCACCACCCAAACAGACACTAGCATTAACCTTGATACCCAATAGATTGGCGTCGGCAACAATATCAGGGCAGCTACTTCCACCTGAGAGTGGTGGGGCGTTGGGTCCGTTGTTTCCTCCGCTCAAGCAAATGCTGGCATCAACATTGATACCAAGAAGCTTGACTTTGGCAACGATATCGGGGCAGGTGGCTCCGTTTCCTCCATTATTACCACCATTGTTACCACCGTTGTTACCACCATTATTGCCGCCGTTTCCGCCACCGCCACCACCACCACCTAAGCAAACGTTGGCGTTCACCTTGATTCCTAGGATATTGGCGTCAGCAACAATATCAGGGCAGCTGCTGCCACCTGAGAGTGGTGGACTTCCTCCGCCTCCTCCACCACCTCCTCCTCCCAAGCACACATTAGCATCCACCTTGATGCCGAGGACATTCAATTTGGCCACGATGTCGGAGCATGGGTTGCCGCCATTGTTGCCACCATTATTACCTCCGTTATTGCCGCCATTATTTCCACCATTTCCTCCGCCACCACCACCACCACCTCCGCCACCGAGACAAACATTGGCGTTGACCTTGATTCCCAGAATATTTGCATCGGCAACGATATCAGGGCAGCTATTACCACCAGAAATGGGGGGATTTCCGCCGCCGCCGCCGCCACCACCACCAAGACACACATTAGCATCCACTGGAACTCCTAAGACATTCAGCTTCGCGACAATATCATTGCAAGGGCCACTACCACCGCCTCCTCCGCCTCCACCATTTCCTCCACCGTTACCACCACCATTGCCTCCGCCGTTGCCTCCTCCATTACCACCACCATTACCTCCACCGTTGCCACCGCCGTTGCCACCACCATTGCCACCACCGTTACCACCCCCACCACCGCCGCCGCCGTTTCCTCCGCCATTGTTACCACGATAATGAGGCGGAGCAGCTGAGGCTAATCCTAGGGAGGAAATAGCCGCAAAGAATATTAAAGCCTTGGACGAGAATTTCATATTATTGTAAGTACAAAGATGATATAAGGGCCTCTATGATATAGAATTAAGTAGAATAATGAAGGCACCAATTGAGATATGCTGGAATGATACTTTTGGGTCAGTTCTTCACGGCATTTATAGAGAGCCACGAACCCCTTAAGCTCCGGGATCATTCGATGTACACTCTAGGAACACTGCAGATATTAGGATAGACATACTTAAATTTGGCTCGAAATTGCCGCCGCCCCTTTCTTTCCCTCTGGAGCGCTTTTGATGCTCCTAAGAATGATCACCACGCATGGTCACGTTGGTTCCAATCCATCATGAACGGCACTTAACCTTAAGGAGCTAATGCAGATTGGAAGCAATCCCTTGGATGATGCATCGCTTTACTTTCTCTCACTTCATTCGCATCTCGACAGATATAGGGAGCGGTCTTTTGATATGGTTAGGAGTAATGCAGTTTATTCATGATTTTGTTCTTAGTGGCATCACCCAGAAATAATATCGAAGCAATGAAAGCCTATCTAGATGCGAATTTCAATACGTGGGAGGCAGATGATTGCTCTGACTTGGATGCCGAGAGCATCGACACGGGCTCTGATACCGTTGCATGCTCTTGTGTTGCCACCTGAGCCATCGGTGGGATTGGGTCTGGGGGATGACGAGTCACTCAAGCAGACAAATGCATTGGCGCGAATTCCTCCTGCAACGAGCCTGGCGGTGATATCGGGGCACCCAGTGGCTGGGGAGTTGCCACCTCCGTTGTTTCCTCCGTTGTTTCCTCCGTTGTTACCTCCATTATTACCACCGTTATTGCCACCATTTCCGCCGCTTAGACAGACCCTGGCATTCACCTTGATACCCAATAGGTTAGCATCGGCAACGATATCTGGGCAGCTGCTTCCTCCGGAGAGTGGTGGCGCATTGGGTCCGTTGTTTCTTCCACTTAAGCAAATGCTTGCATCAACATTGATACCAAGAAGCTTGACCTTAGCAACGATATCAGGGCAGGTGGTTCCGCTTCCTCCATTATTACCACCGTTATTACCCCCATTATTACCACCATTATTGCCACCTCTACCTCCGCCCAAGCAGATATTGGCATTAACCTTGATACCCAATAGATTGGCGTCGGCAACAACATCAGGGCAGCTACTTCCACCTGATAGTGGTGGAGCGTTAGGTCCATTATTTCTTCCACTCAAGCAGACGTTGGCATCGACCTTGATACCAAGAAGATTGACCTTGGCAATAATATCAGGGCAGGTGGTTCCGCTTCCTCCATTATTCCCACCGTTGTTGCCTCCATTGTTACCGCCGTTATTTCCTCCATTTCCACCACCCAAACAGACGCTTGCATTGATCTTGATGCCTAGCAGATTAGCGTCGGCAACAATATCGGGGCAGCTACTTCCACCTGATAGTGGTGGAGCATTGGGTCCATTGTTTCTACCGCTCAAGCAGACATTGGCATCGACCTTGACACCAAGGAGGTTGACCTTGGCAACAATATCAGGGCAGGTGGCCCCATTTCCACCGTTGTTTCCGCCATTATTACCACCGTTATTACCCCCATTGTTTCCTCCATTACCACCACCCAAACAGACGCTGGCATTGATCTTGATGCCTAGCAGATTGGCATCAGCAACTATATCTGGGCAGCTACTTCCACCGGATAGTGGTGGAGCGTTGGGTCCATTGTTTCCGCCGCTCAAGCAGACATTGGCATCGACCTTGATACCAAGAAGATTGACCTTGGCAACGATATCAGGGCAGGTGGCCCCGTTTCCTCCATTATTACCTCCGTTGTTACCGCCATTATTACCACCGTTTCCGCCACCGCTTCCTCCGCCTAGGCAGACATTAGCGTTCACCTTGATACCTAGGATGTTGGCATCAGCAACGATATCTGGGCAGCTACTTCCACCTGAGAGTGGTGGAGCGTTGGGTCCATTGTTTCCACCACTCAAGCAGACATTGGCATCGGCCTTGATACCAAGAAGATTGACCTTAGCAACAATATCAGGGCAGGTGGCTCCACTTCCCCCATTATTACCACCATTATTTCCATTGTTGTTGCCGCCATTGTTACCACCGTTACCTCCACCCAAGCAAAACACTGGCATTGATCTTGATGCCTAGTAGGTTGGCATCCGCAATGATATCTGGGCAGCTACTTCCACCCGAGAGCGGTGGGGCGTTGGGTCCGTTGTTTCCTCCGCTCAAGCAAATGCTGGCATCAACATTGATACCAAGAAGCTTGACCTTGGCAACGATATCGGGGCAGGTGGCTCCGTTTCCTCCATTATTACCACCATTGTTGCCGCCGTTATTGCCTCCATTGTTGCCGCCATTTCCGCCACCACTTCCTCCGCCTAAGCAGACGTTAGCGTTCACCTTGATTCCTAGGATGTTGGCATCAGCAACAATGTCAGGGCAACTACTTCCCCCGGAGAGTGGTGGGTTTCCGTTGTTTCCTCCGTTTCCTCCACCTTTCCTCCGCCATTACTACCACCACCTCCTCCTCCTAAGCATACGTTAGCATCCACCTTGATGCCGAGGACATTCAATTTGGCCACGATGTCGGGGCATGAATTGCCACCATTATTACCACCATTATTTCCGCCGTTATTACCGCCATTGTTGCCACCGTTTTTCCACCGTTGTTACCGCCATTGTTACCACCACCGAGACAAACATTGGCGTTGACCTTGATTCCCAAAATATTGGCGTCAGCCACAACATCAGGGCAGCTATTACCTCCCGAGGTCGGCGGTGTGACTCCACCAGGGTTGCCACCCCCGCCACCACCAAGACAAACATTAGCATCGACTGGAACTCCCAGGACATTCAGCTTTGCGACAATGTCATTGCATGAACCTCCTCCGCCATTCCCCCCATTACCACCACCATTTCCTCCGTTGCCACCACCGTTGCCTCCATTACCGCCGCCATTTCCTCCATTGCCGCCGCCGTTTCCTCCCACTGCCGTTGCCTCCATTGCCGCCGCCACAGCCACCGCCGTTGCCTCCATTGC